>VZTY01026447.1:0-10711 GCA_013400935.1 Turnix velox
CCCTCCTCTTGGTGTTGCCATAAAGAACCCAAAACCAAACAGGTGGAAGAAAACTGAAAAAAAAGCTGTATGTAAGAAATAAGAAAAAAAAAAACAAACCACCAACCCCAAAAAAACCCCAAAACCATATATAACTTCCTTCCTGCTGTTTTCCTCTTCACATTTAATTAGGAATTATTTCCCGTAATGGAAAGAATACATAATTTGGAGGTTGGCTCCTTGCCCTGCTTGCTGTCTAAACCCTACTGGGGTGGAAAAAACATGAAATAATAACAACTGGTGCCATCTGCCAGCACTGGGGCACGAGGCCAAATACCTCCCAGTGCCCCAACCATCACTCTGATGCTCCCTCCATTTCAGATCCTGTTCCACAGAGAGGTTTTTATTCCATAAATACAAGGAGGGGGGGGCCCGAGGTGCAGGATGAACATCAAGGGGAAATTATCAGCCAGGTAATTAGTGGTGGTGTAATGCAAATTGGCATTTCTGCTTCTCCCACCTCCCTCCTGCTGGGAGAAAGATGGGGAGGTGCAAAGCTGATATATTTTTTTTCCCAGTAGAATGAAAGTGGGAACATCTGTTGGGTGACTAAATAAGGAGGAGAGTCCTGATCCATTTATTTTCTCCCTGGGACTGGAGCCACGGGGCCAAAAACAAGCAAGAAAATGATGAAGGGACCTGAAGGGGGCTACAGAAAGGCTGGGGGAGGATTTTTTAATAGGGTCCAGCATGCCATCTCAAGGATGAATGGATGGAAACTGGAAAAGGGGAGATTTAGGATGGAGATAAGAAAGAAATTCTTTGCTGTGAGGGTGGTGAGACACTGGAAGAGGTTGCCCAGAGGGGTTGTGGATGCCCCCTCAATCCCTGGAGGTGTTTAAGGCCAGGCTGGATGAGGCACTGAGCAACCTGGTGTGGTGGGAGGTGTCCCTGCCCATGGCAGGGGGGTTGGAACTGGATGATCTTTATGTTCCCTTCCAACCCAAACCATTCTAAGATTCTACCTTGGCTTTCCAAGCTTTGCCTTGGAGAATTACATGGATGCTGCTAAATGAAAGTGCTGTGTGGAGTGAAAAAAAACCCAGCCAGCTCCCCCAAGCCACCCCACAACATAAAACCCTATCCCCAGGAGTAGTGGTGACACAGATCCTTTTCATTTCTTAGGTCAGGGTGACAAAAATAGCACAAGATGGCCCCATTCAGGCTTTCTGCCTGAAATATTTTGACTCTTTGCCTTCCTAAAAAAGAAACCCATCCTCAGGTCGGGTGTGAATTGAAGCTTTGACATTCAAAGAGGGGAAGATCCTGAAGGAAACTGAAGGTGGCTCAGCCTGAGGGGAACACCCTCCCAGCCCTCAGGGTTGTATTTCTTCCCCGTGCTAATTTTCCTAAAGACACAACTCATATTCCTGTTGATTGAACAGTTTTGCTTTGACAGCCTGGAAGATTTGTGGGGAAACTTATCATGAGCCCAGAGAGTGAGCCATTAGTACCAGTCAGAGGGGGCCAGGAGAGCACTGGTGTGTTTTATAGCCAGCTCTGGAGACAAACATCCACATTTATATGTCACTTGTTGCAATATAAATGCTAACTTGTACTTCTTTCAAAACTTTTAATGAATTGTATACATTTCACAAGATTTATTAGCCCCAGCCGAAGGCCTCAAAGTATTACTTGAAACATATTTGTCACTTTGGCAAGAGAACAACAACAGGGAGAAAAAAAAATAATAATAATCTACAAGATATTGCCTTTTGAAATAAATCATAAATATATGCATCTTAAAAGAGTTTATTTTGGTCATTAATAGTTGATGGTTCCCCCCCTCAAGTGCGGGATCTAAAGTTAAATTATGCAAAATCAAAAACAAACCTTATAATACTTAATCAAACATGCATAAAACTGTCAGGGCCAAATAAATTCTCTCAATTAACTGGCTTCAGATTGTGATTGCATTTACTAATTTAATCAACACTGGAATAATTTGGAGACTGGTTAATGATAAATTACCTTGGTGCTGCACGGGAAAGGCCGAGGAGGTGGTTTGCTGAGAGGAGAACGTGAGGAACTCTCTGAAAGCTGAGGACAAAAAGGAAGAGATGAGTTGTCACCATCATTTTCTAGTGGAATTATGTCCTTATTCCCCTTTATAGAGTTGGAAGGGACCTTCCAAGGCCACCCTCTGCAGTGACAGGGACATTCTGCACTAGATGAGGTTGCTCATAGCCTCTGCAAGCCTGGCCTGGGATGTTTTCAGGGATTGATGGAGCCTCCACCACCTCTCTGGGCAACCTCTCACCACCCTCATGGGTGCTCCAGCTCCCTGATCATCCTCATGGCCTTCCTTTGAACCCTCTCCAACAACTTCATGTCCTTGTCCCCCAGGTTGGGGACTCAGGAGAGCAGAGCAAAGGGGCAGAATGACCTCTCTCCCTCCACCTGCTGGTCACAGCTCTGCAGATGCAACTTTGCAGCTCCACGGACCTCCAAGCTGCAGAATTGGGGGAATTAGTTCCACTTTCTGCCACGAATATTTGTAATTTATTTGATCTCATCAGCCACATCATCATTTACCTCATTCAAATCTCTCCAGACTGATGGAAGCTGCGAGATGAGATGTGGGAAGAAGTAATAAGGAAAAATTACATGGTGGCCTTTGGATTTGTAGGGAGGATGGATTTACATGCAAAATTTCAAACCCAGACTCGACCCTACACCTCTCTTTAAGGAAAAGGAAAGAATGAATCCCTTAATTTGTTATATTTCAGTGTTAGAGGGAATTTGCACAAGATGCCACCTGGTTTTGGGTACAACTGGAAGGTGAATTGGCTTGAAATATATCCTGTTAACCTGTTTTTTTTTCTTTAAGACCTTAAAAAATCATGGATTTCTCAATTCCTACAGAATGACAGTAGAAGCAGTAGTTTGTGGCTCACTGAAGGAAACCTTTTGGCCATCTTTTTGGATAGGATTTTTCAGCACACAGCTTTTTATTGACCATTTTCAAGTGCTCTACATTTATATAAAGAACAACCAAATAAAAGGTGCCAAAAACCCCAGTCCCTCCTGGAAAGTGGATTTTAGAGAGAGAAAGAAAATAAGAAAGACAGAGAGAGGGTTTTGAAAGGAGGATTTCATTCCTACAGCAGCTATTTTTTTTTTTTCTTTAAGGCAGGTGTGGAAAGGTTAAAGACCAAATAAAGGTCTGATTTAAAGGAGCAGGTTATTATTTAGGGACAAATAACTCCCATTCTCCTCCCAGCTCAACCAATAAATGAGAAGCTCTGGGTAAAACCTTGCTTACGTTTGCAAAAAGGAAATGTTCAGCTCTCCACAAGTAATAGTATTGAAAGCTTTTTCTAGGCAGGGGTCAGCTCTATTTTACTGTAAGTGCAGATCCATTCTGAGCACAAAAGGGATTGAGCTAAAGGACATCTGGATGTGACAGGTTTTTTTTTTCTCCAGCTGCAGCCCAAATGACTCAACAGAAACCAAAGTATGAATGAGTGGCTGGAAGAGGCTGTGTGTAAAGATGACATTCCCAAAATTAGTTAAGAGAAAAAAAAAAAAGTGGAGGGAATTTTCTGTGTGGGTTTGAGCCCTTCACTCATTTCAGGATGAAATGATTTTGACACCATCAAAGTCATTCAGATACCATACTATCCTGGCTCCTTCTGCTTCTCCATGACAGACATGGAGCTCTGCACAAGAGGGACATGGAGCNAGAGCAGGGCAGGGTTAGATGGGACATGAGGAAGAAGTTCTGCCCCATGAGGGTGGTGAGACTCTCCCCAGGTTGCCCAGAGAGGTGGTGGAGGCCCCATCCATCCCTGGAGATATCCAAGGCCAGGCTTGCTGAGGCTCTGAGCAACCTCATCTAGTGCAGGATGTCCCTGTCACTGCAAGGGGTGGCACTAGATGGCCTCTGAAGGTCCCTTCCAGCCCTATGATTCTATATTATTGGGTTTTTGGAGGAAGGGCAAAGTCAAAAACCAAACTCTCACTATCCTGGCTCCTTCTCCTCTGGGGAATGAGAAAATAGATATTTTAGGGATGCTGGAGTCTTGGAAAGATTCCTGCTGACCTCATGGGGCTGGAGCAGGAGCCAGCTGCACACATATGGCAGGGGAGAAGCTGCCTGTAAAACAAATGAAAATAGAAGCAGCTGCTTTGCCAGGGAGAGGACTCCTGCCAAGGCTTGTTGCTGCATCATGTTGGCCAAGCCATGATTTGGCTCATGTCAGAAAGTGCTTATTATGCAGAAAACACTCATGGAGAAGTGTCATTATTGCCTTCTGTTCATTTATGAGGTCTAACAGAAGGAGGAGGTGTTGGAGCAGACCCCAGCCCTATCTGCAGAGGTTTGGGAAAGCATCCCAGCTCCTCAGGCTCTGCCAAGCACTTCTCAGAGGGTGATATTTTGGGGCAAAGTAACACCTTTTCTTTGGGAACCCACTGATATTTTATCTCAGATTGTTTTGAGCTAGAAATAGACAAGTCCTCCCTTCCAACCCAAACTATTCTGTGATTCTTCAACTCATTGCATAGACAAGGAGAGTACAATGACCCTAAAAAGGACCTCAAAATGACCTTAGAGCAGATCTTGATCTATATCTCCCAGCAGAGCTAGGACATTTCTCACCTTCAGCATTTCCAGTGCTCCCATCTCTATTTTCAGAGGTATTTTAACACCCCAGGAGGGTTTTTTTGGCACCACGTTGGCTTTGGGGAAGGGACTTTGTGATGGGAACCCTGCAGATAACTGGCAGCACCAGCAGCAGTGAAATAAACACCTTAAGAACCCTAAACTGGGCAGAATTAGGGACTCTGAGCTCTCCAGTGAGCAAACACAGCTCAGATCCCACTCCATCATTTCCCATCATTTTCCTGGAGATAAAAAAAAAATTAAAAAAAGAAGATGGGGGTGGGGGGAAGAAACACACAAACAGCACCAAAATATCCAGGCAGGGTCATGTTCTTACCCCTCCTAGTTCTCCTTCCACCCCTTTTCCCAAGCTTAACCCACCACCAAGCACTCGGGGAAGATGAAAAGTGACAGGAGGAGAGAGAGGAGAGACAAACCTTCGCTGGGCAAAGGTGTATTTCCCCCTCAGCACCTCCTCCATCCATCCCTCCGCCGTGAATCAATGAAACCATCCACTCTGGCCATTGGCTAAATGTCAAATTTAGAGGCAGCATTCATTTTTCCAAGATCAATGGAGAGCAGAGTTTGCCTCTATTTCTTAAAAACATCGCCACAGAGCATCAGTCAGAGCCCATGAGCTGCGATGGCACCGTTTTCATCACTAGAGGGTTCACTGGGCAAGGAATCCACCAGTGCTGGCTCTTCGCAAGCACGAAACACATCCTTAATATTTAAAGAAAATTACTGAGATTCTTTTCTTTCTTTCCTTTCTTTTCCTTCTTTCTTTCTTTCTTTCCTTTCTTTTCCTTCTTTCTTTCTTTCTTTCCTTTCTTTTCCTTCTTTCTTTCTTTCTTTCCTTTCTTTTCCTTCTTTCTTTCTTTCTTTCCTTTCTTTTCCTTCTTTCTTTCTTTCTTTCCTTTCTTTTCCTTCTTTCTTTCTTTCTTTCCTTTCTTTTCCTTCTTTCTTTCTTTCTTTCCTTTCTTTTCCTTCTTTCTTTCTTTCTTTCCTTTCTTTTCCTTCTTTCTTTCTTTCTTTCCTTTCTTTTCCTTCTTTCTTTCTTTCTTTCCTTTCTTTTCCTTCTNCTTAATTTCTCTCTTTCTTTCTCTCTTTTTCTCTCTCTCTTCCTTTCTCTCTTTCTCTTTTTCTTTCTCTTTCTCACCTTCTTTCTCTCTCCTTTTCTCCTTCTCTCCTTTCTCTCCTCTCTCTATCCTTCTCTCTCTCTTTCTATCCTTTCTCTCCCTCTCTGTTTCTCTCCTCCTTTCTCTTTCTATCCTTCTTTCTCTTCTTCCTCTCTCTATCCTTCTTTCTTTCTCTCCTACATTCTCTCTTTCTTTCCTTATTTCTTTCCCTCTTTCCTGCTCTTTCTCTTTCTCTCTTCTCTATTTTTTCCCCCCATAGGTTACCGAGAAGTGCAGCACTTCCCATCTGGGTACCCCGAAGTGTCACCCACGGTCTCCACGATGTGTCACCGTGGTCGCCAAGCCTGTCCCCTTAGCGTGGGCGAGCAGCGGGCTGTGCCTGCGGCCACGTCCCGCCTGGCGGTGCTCCTGCCCCAGGGATGCAGCAGCAAGAGAGAGAGAGAGAAGCAGGGGGGGGGAGGAAGGAGGAAAATGAAAATAAAGCAGCTCCAAGAAAAAAAAGAATCCAAATCTTTGAATTCAGGTCATTATACAATGTGAAACATCTCCCAGAAAAGAGATCCTAACCTGGAATTGCTCCTTCCCTCTTCTTAGTTCCAGGGTGGGAAGTGTCATGGCTTGTCTATGATGTAGCAGAGATGGGAATGGGGTGGATGTAGGAAGAATCTTCAGAGGGAACCCTCTGTATCATCCATCCTGAGATATCTCCACCTCCAGTACCTGGGGGATAAACCAAACTATCATTTTTATTTGCCAGTTGGGAAAACTGGGCCCTTTGTCCCTTTTATTCAGCTGAATTTTGTCTCCCTGTTCACAGGGGATTCAGACAGCTGAGGAAATTTGGGCTCAGTTTAGGAAAAAAAACCTTTGCAGGCAGTTTGAGGGAAACTTCTGGGGCTTAATACATTTTAGGAGACTTTTTGATGTTGCTCATGCTCAGATTGCCTGGTGCAGAGGAGAAAATTATTTAGAATCATAGAATAGGTTGGGTTGGAAGGGATCTTAAAGATAATCAAGTTCCAACCCCCCTGCCATAGGTAGGGACACCTCCCACTAGATCAAGGTGCTCAGTGCCTTGTCTAGCCTGGCCTTAAACACCTCCAGAGACTTCCCAACATCAGAAAAGTGACATCTGAATCAACTAAAATGATCAAGGAAAAAAAGGAACAAAGGATTTATAAGCCAGAACTTATGTTGAAATACATCCACAATTAACAACAGTGTCTATTCAAATGAGGGGAAAACAATTCCAATGATATAAAGTTGATTTTGGTGATCAAAACCACTGCCCCTCTCCTTAGAATTACCAGCTAACGAGGGAAACGTGGATCTCCATGACAAATTAACACCTCTATCAATACAGATTATTATTTTATCACCCTGGGGATTAAGAGCTAAAGAAAACACAACATTAAAACCCCCTGAGTGGAGAGCAGCAGCAGAGTGAATCCTGCTTTTTTTTTTTTTTTTTTTTTTTTTTTTTTCTCTCTTAACTTTGCCAAATTTGTTGCTGATGGAATCAGGCTGTGATGTTTTTATCAAGGAGGGGACAAAAACCCCAAGCCCTCATCAATCACAGCCTGGCTCCTGGCACAATTAGCAAGTTCTATTATCTTAAGAATGACACTTGTAGCACGGAGCACATCGAGGTACACCTGATATTATAATGCTGCATGGGGAAAAAAAGAAAAAAAAAAGGGGAAAGACTTGAATTGCATTAGCATTACATTAGATTCCCATGACTTTTTATATCAGCACTTGTGAGTTATTTATGAATTCATTCATTTCCAAGGACAGCCCTCTCTGCATTCAGTTGCCATGGTTGCTTAAACTCCTGGATCCTATTAATTCGGGTTGTTATGAAGTAAATAGAGAACAGACAATGGTTGGGCTGTGGGGTTTGGGGGGGTTTGTTGTGCTTTTTCTTATTTTTAAAATTTTTTTATTCATATTTTGCAGTTTGATTCTCTGTGTCCNCCTTTCATTTCAAGGCAGTGATTTGGGAATGAGAAGGGAATTTGGGAAAGGCAAGTGTGGCAACCCCAAGGCAAGCACCACAGAGCATCCCTCACCTTTGGGAATTGTCACGAACTCTTTCCTGGTGGATTTGGGATTTCCACCTTCAGTTTGCAAAGTGATTATCTGAAGAGTGTCCAAGTAGACAAAGCCCTAGAGAGACCACAGAGGGTTTTTCACATCACCTCAGAGAGCTCAGAGGTTGTTTAAGAGCAGAAGTTTTGGAGGAGGAGGTGACTTTGGCTGCCTGGGAGATAAAGAACAAGGAAACGCTTCATTTTACAAGGGGGAGAGCTTTGAAGCTGCTTCCTGTCACAGCCAGGAATTGTCATCACAGCCCCATGGAATGGGATTTCCCTGGGACACTCAAGGATTTGGCCAAACAAGGAACTCATGTTTTACCCTACGGAGATGGCAAAGGGGTTGCTCAGGGAAAAGGATGGTCCTGGAGTCAGGATCCCAAAGTGCTGGTAGCATTTAGTAATAGAATTCCAGCAGAAAATTAAATCAATTACCCAGTCTAATAATGCTCTCCAGGTTTTTAATTAAACTAAGTTTTAATTAAAGCAGCGTTGAGCCCTTGCTCTTTTGATATTCTGCTTCACACCCCCCAGAGGATTGCAAACTCCTTTTTGTAATTTACACGGGCTGGATCAATCCCTGGGAGTTGTGTGGAAAAAAAAAAAGGGAGAATTTTACCAGTTTTATGGGATGAAATACTGGGTGTCAGCCTAGAAACTCCAGCAACTCCATCTTGGGAGGGTCCTGGGGTGGAATCTGGATCCACTTGAGGTAGAGCTGCTCTGGGAAATGTTTTTTCTCCAAGGAAAACTCTAATCCAGGAGGCTGGAAGTTTTAAGAATTCAAAAATTCCCCTACTTTTGCCTCCTACAAAACCTGCCTCTCTCTTCCCCCAGCAGGGCTTGCTCTCCCCATCCTCTCCTTCAAGAGACAGGCAGGAGCATCACAGGCAAACCAGAGCCACCTCCTCCAAGCTGGCCATCTGGTAAGTGGCCCCAGAATGTCCTGCCTCTATTTTAGTCTTGTTTTGTACACAATATGCCCAAAAGATGCTGCTTTATTTCTTTAAGGAGATAAGGATCTTTACGTAACCCATTTTTCCTTTAAAGTCCTTTGTCAGGATTAAAGAACCCTAAAACATCTGTAGGGGCTTGGGTGGCAGATGTGGAGAGAGAGCAGCCTAAAATAACATGGAATATTAACCTACTAAATGAGATATTAAAAAAAAAAGAAGGGAAAAATAGAAGGACCTGCTTGTGTTCTTAGTTACAGCCAGTTCCTAACCCTGGGTGGATAACAAGAGTGTGCTATCTTCAGGGTTTTCCATCTGGATGGTCCAAGAATTTTTATTTAATGCCAGAACTCAACCCCACCAGGAGTTCTGGCAGTGCTGGAGGAGCAGAGCTGCCCCAGTGAGGTGTGTCAGGTCCTGTCTGTTTAGTCTGTCCATCCATCCATCCATCTGGAGAGTTGGAGCAACACGTCTGGACAGCAGCAACTTCATTTAAATTTATTCAATACTGCTTAAAAATCAGTCTTTTGTATTAAGCAGATTGATGGACAGGCTGGTGAGAAGTTTGTGCAAACAAGAGGAAGGAGAAACTCTTCTCCTGGCAGCATCAGGGTGGAAACACACAGTGATATGGCCCTCAGGTCACCCTTGCCAGAGGAGCTGTGAGATCTTCCCTCCTGACTCCCAAACTAGCCTTACTCTTGGATGTCCACCTCAGAAATGGCCACAGCCAGCCCTGCTCCTGGATGTCCACATCAGGGATGGTCTCCAGCTAGTTCTGCTCCTGCATATGAACATTAGGAATGTCCCCAGACAGCCCTGTTCCTGGATATCCACACCAGGAATGGTCACAACTAACCCTGCTCTTGGATGTCCACATCAGGAATGGCCCCAGCCAGCTCTGTTCTTGGATATGAACATTAGGAACGGTCACAACTAACCTTGCTCTTGGATGTCCAACTCATGGATGGTCTCCAGCTAGTTCTGCTCCTGGATATGAACATTAGGAATGGCCCCAGACAGCCCTGCTCTTAGATATCCACACCAGAAATGACCCCCAGCCACCCCTGCTCCTGGATGTCCACCTCAGGAATGACCCCCAGCCAGCCCTGCTCCTGAATGTCCACCTCAGGGATGTCCTCAGCCAGCCCTGTTCCTGGACCACCACTGCTACCAAGACATCTCTCTGGGTGCTCATCAGCTTTAACAGCCCAACATGGATGGATGTATGTCTGAGAGCACTCAGAGGCTGCCCTCCCAAAACCTTTACCAATATCCATGATCAAACCTGCTGCACCTGAAAGCCTGGACAAGGGGTGAGAAATAACCTGCTGCAGCCCAGCCTTCCAGCCTCTCCTCATCCTCATCTCCCAGCCCATTTCCAACAATCCATACAGGTCCCATCAGTCCTGGCCAGATCCAGCTCCTTCCCTCCCTCCCTTCCTCTCCCAGCCAGTTCAGGCCATTAGTGTGATTACTGGAGGTCGTGAAGTTCAAACCAAAATGTCAATTTTCATTTGGAAGAATGGTCCCATTTTAGGAGCAAAGGGACTTTTTTTTTTTTTTTTTTTAACCCCCTTTCTCAAAGAGACTGTGAAATCATTGCTCCCCAAAGACTTGCAAATTTCTGGCCAGAGAAAGGTGCCAATAGCTGCTGGAACCAATAAAAAGATTAACAAGGGTCACTGGTGCTTTCCTCTTTCCCTGCACTCAAAAGCTCAGGGGCCTATTTTGAAGATATTAAGCATTGCCTTTAACTTCTGCATCTTCATCACTGGCTTTGGGGTCTTTATGGATTTATTGACAAGGCACTGCCATCAATCTCACCCTCAAAATGCCAGCCTGGGAGTCACTGAGGTTACATCACCCCCTCAGACA
>VZTY01026448.1:0-90448 GCA_013400935.1 Turnix velox
CCTCCACTTTAGCTTTCCTATCTGTGCTGAATTCTTTAATTCAGGTTCTCTGAATACATAAAAGCTACATTGAAGAACCCTACAATGTACTCCTGGAAGTTATTAATATATTAAAACTGTAAAACAGTGCCATCTTCAGTTAAAATTGTTATATATTATTTCAGTGATATTAACAAAGCAGTAAATAGATATTCAGAACTGGTTTTTTTGTTATCCATCAATATGTAAGCAGTATGCCCTCCTCCCATTCTTCGACCCCAATAGTGGTGCCAGTGGTGGACATAAATTGAATTAAACTATTATGAGTAATTTTCTAAAGGTTTCCTGTTACAGACAATATCTCAGCACCTGTATAGAAAGTTAGAACCACAGTGCTTTAAATGGACCTGGAATGAGTTTTAATTGTTTCAAGAATCATATCACAAGGAAGAAGTTTAGGCATTTCTTTCAGAAGCAAGTGAAATTCCAGTTATGAAACGTTGTATATGTACTTACTGCAGGCCCCAGATTGGTTTCACAGTACATGAATATTATGAAATTCTGCATTAAAAAAAATTTGTAATAGGTATGAGCAGTTTTCAAATGCTTATTCGAGGCTTCCTAAATGATGATGAGGCCCAACCTGGAGTATTGTGTCCAGTTCTGGAGCCCTCAACTTAAGAAGAACAATGAACTGTTGGAGTGGCTCCAGAGGATGGCCACAAAGATGATGAAAGGGCTAGAGCACCTCTCTTTTGAGGCCAGGCTTAAGGAGCTGGAGTTGTTCAGCCAGCAGCAGAGAAGGCCCAGGGGGGACTTCAATATATGAAGGAAGCCTACAGAAAGGCTGGGGTAGGACTTTTTAATAGGCTATGTGATGGTAGGTCTAGGAATAATGGATGTAAATTGGAAGAGGGGAGATTCAGGCTAGATTCAAGATAGACATTCTTTATGGTGAGGGTGGTGAAACACTGGAACAGGTTGCCCAGAGAGGCTGTGTATACCCCCTCGCTGGAGGTGTTTAAGGCCAGGCTGGACAAGGCACTGAGTAGCCTGATGTAGTGGGATATGTCGCTGCCTGTGGCAGGGTTCTTTAAGGTCCCTTCCAACCCCAACTATTCTATGATTCTATGAAACTCCACAGTAAGTGAATTTTTAAAGCAAGGAAGAAAAGTTTCAAGACAGTAATTTGATTGTATTCTGCCTTGGGTAGCAATGGAGTCAACCTAATAGAGTTTGTTCTTATTTACAGACTCATAGAATTCTTTAGGTTGGAATGGACCTTCAGAGGCCATTTAGTCCAGCCCTCCTTTCATCACAGGCAGGGACATCTTTCGCTAAATCAGATTCCTCAAGGCTCCATCCAGCTGGACCTTTGAACAGTGCTAAGCAAGGGTTATTCACAACTTTCCTGAGCAACTCGAGTCTCACCATCCTTATCATACAGGTGAAAGAAGGCCTTGCACTTGGCCTTATTAAACTTCATGAGGTTTATGTAGGACCATTCTTAAAGCCTGATGAAGGTGTCTCTGGATGGCATCCCTTTCCCTCAAATAAACCAACTACATCTCTCAATTTGGTGTCATCAGCAAATTTGCTGAAGGTGCACTCAATACTACTGCCTGTGTCATTAATAAGGATACTGAATAGTGCTGGTCACAGTACAAATATCCAAGGAACACCACTTGTTACTAACCTTACTTTGGACATGGAACTGTTGACTGCAGCTTTTTGCATGTGATTTGTAGCCCAGTTGAGAGAGCATCAAACTCCCAGTCAGGATTAAGGGTTCAAATCCCTGTCCAGCTACAAGTCTTGTTAGAGTTGGGCTGATCGTTGGACTCGATGATCTGAGAGATTCCTTCCAACCTAGATGATTATGATCTTATGATCCAAACAATTCCTATTGTACCAAGTAATTTATCAAACCTTTCTCTTCAGACTAGGGGCAAGAACATTGAGAGAAGCCATGTAAAAGGCTTTACAGAAGTCAAGGTAGATGACATCAGTAGCTCTTCCTTTGTCCACCAATGCAATCACTCCACTGTAAAAAGCCACTAGGATTTTCTCTTGTAAAGCCTTGTTAGCCATCACTACTCACCTCTCCATATGCCTTCATGTAGCTTCCAGGAGAATCTGTTCACAATCTTTCTGGGGAAAGAGATGAGTCTGGCAGGTCAGTAGTTCCCAAGGTCCTGCTCTTTTCTCTTTTTAGAAGGTAAACAATTGAAGCCTAAATTGTAAATAAGTTAAAATTGTAATAAGTTACTTGTGTTGTCAGTAAGCATAGAGAACAGCTCCCAGTGTTGTGTACTGGGAGTTTCCAAGTACATACTGACAAAATCTTGATATGGAAACCCCCAGCAGTGTCAGTTTTGCTCTTAATTTCCAGTCTTTCTACTACCTGCATGTAGGAAGCATTCTTTCAAGGTTGTTTCATCTTCATCATAGCATAACGCAAGTCAGAGCACCTCTGAAGGCCATCTTGTTCACCTTCCTGTGCTCACAACAGTTCTGTTACTCCAGATCATTCAGGGTCTAGGTTCCAAATGAATGCTGCATAAAGAAATTTGCAACCAACTTACCTCAGGTAAGTGTTTATAGGAAAAAAATCATATTGCTTCCATTTCTCTGCCACAAGAAATGCCTGTGATTCAACTCACTGAATAATGTTGGGCATGATAAAATCAATAGGTAGACTTAAAATAGACCAGAACCTTCATGTCCAGTACCCAAGAATTTTATTGTTCTCTTTTATTCACTGTTTTGCTGTAGCTGATGACTGCGCAGGCTTGGAGTTCGTAGAAAACCAAGGTTGAAATACAGAGAATTTAGATTTAACGAAGTGTGGATGCAGACCATATCACAGACTGGAAGTATTCATAGCATGGTTGACTGATTTATGTTAGGATAAAGAAAAGTCATCTGTTTTTTCTCCTAGACGATGGTTCAGTGCAGTTAACTGAACAGTTAGTCTCTGGCCTGATGAGAAGGAGCTGAGATCGCAAGCTTACAGGGCTCAAGGGTTTCATTGAGGGATGTGACATAGTAATGTGGGTCACTGGTTGCCACCTAAGGAAGAACAGGAGTGAATTGCTACTTTATCATTCCTCTTTAACTGGTGTATAGGTATCTTTCAGATCCGGTTTTTTGCTCAACGGCAGCATTGATGACTACAGAACATTGGTCAGAGTGAATGTTAATGGTCTTGTGACAATGGTGACAGAAACACCCACTCAAGAGTTTAGCCATTTTCTCAATTGGTCAAGTGTTCTTTGAATTTGAGTCATGCTAGGTTTGTGAAGGTAACATAGCAACATCTACAAATACCACTATAGTTTGTTCAGCTATTTTTGTAATGGTACTAATGTATGATCTAGAGTCTCTAGGCACATCTTACTTGTGCAGCTGGTGGTGTAGACTTCATGAAGCCATCACTGTCATTTTGGAAAATGTTGCAGTACCAATATGCCAGGCTCTTGCACATACACCAGCAATGGATTTTATCAATAGCTTCCTCAGAGAGCTGAAGTAAAAGAAAGGTTATTTCTTTGTTATTTTCATTATACTCAGGCCAAATTAAAAATACTCTGTTGTTTGTCATTAGATTGCAGGAAACTCATATAATAACCCTAGAATTCTACAGATGCTCATATGCCAGATAAAACTCCCCCTTTCATGTCTCTATGTCCTAGATACAGAGATGATGTTGAAAGATGCTCTGAAGCCAACAGACACTTCCAACTGGAAGCATGTTGTATAGATCTTTTTTTTAGAAAGCTCAAAGTAAATTTTGATTAGTAAAATAAAATCTGATTATGTGATTAAAATGCAAGAGGACTTGCTTCCTAGTTTTCTCCTTGTCTGATTATCAGCCCCTAGTAGTGCTAGACATCTATAAACAAACAAACAGGTAAATAAACAAGTGAAGTTATAAATAAGCCTGCAGGCCTCATTATTAACATTTTTCATTTTCCCTTCCTCAAGGAGAACATGAAGCACAGCATATAGCAAAGAACTGCTTTGCAAGTTTGACTCTTGTGTGCTTTCATCAGACATTAATTTCTTCAGTGGCAAGGAAATACTTTTAGCTCCCTAGGTTTATTAGAAGTATTGTCCCAGAGGACAATACTTCTTTACTAAGTGAATGAAATCTCCTATGGTTTTATATTACAATCTTTTTACTTCAGTAGCACAACACTGGGATCATCCAAATGTCTCATATTAATGAATAAAAATTAAGGAAATAATTTTGACAACATAGTTGGAAAAAAATTTCCCATTACCTTTTCACATTTGAGATACTGGTGCACATAGTAGATATGACTTGTCCAACATTATATTAAAATTGTTTGTCAGATTTTGGAATCAATCTAGCTGTTTCACGGTCTGCCTTAAATTCAGACTATCTTTTACTGCCATTTATAAAAAAATCAAACAGTATTTATTTGACTCAGACTTTTAATGGCCCCTGAGTTCATAAGTATGGGGAGATTGGCAAGAGTCTTTTCCCCCAGACCAGCTGTTGAAGACAATTCACATACCTTCTCCTGTGCTTGTGCTTTGATGAGAACATAAGCAACGCTTATTTTTGCTTCACTGGGACAAAACATCTGAAAACAGAATGGGAGAGATTCAAGCCATGCCCTAGTCTGCTCTGGTTTGTGGTTTCAGCACTGTGTAGGGTGAAACAATGCTGTAAGCACTGATGCAGCCTGTATACAGCACCCAAGTAGGAAAAGAAAAAGATTTGTGTCTACCAGTCTGATTGGCTTTCTTCCCTACGCTATTCTATAGTAAATACAGTGTAAATTCATCATCCAACTTAAGTGAAGAGTACATTTGTAAGTCTGCAACAATATTACCAACTGTTCTTGTTGCAGTTTGATTTCTAGAAAAAATGGTGTTTGTAAAAAGGTGTTAGGAAGAAAAACACTGAAAAAAATGAAGTACTTTACTCTGTTCTAACTGCTAACTATGACAAAAGAAAAGAGGAAAACATGACTTTACAGTGACCTGAGACAAATTTGTAACAAAGATCACTGATTATTTGCAATGTCCAATTTTACAAATTTGTTATCAGTGCATTATATGAATTGGTGTTATTAAGATTAGAAAGGGGAGAAAGCCAAGCAACAAAATAACTGTAAGCTCAAATAAAGTGATGATAAACAAAATGCTGATGCCTTTTCTTCTGTCTAGACCTCTGTGTTGAAAGCAGTGTTTTCATAAAACTCAGACAGAATTCATTTCCATCCTGAGCACTTAATAGTTCCTGTCAGAACAAACCAGCTGGGAAACATACGGTATCCATCTCCCTGTATCACTTGGAAAAAATTCTACATGTAAATAAAACCAACATAAAAGTGTAGGCCTTTGAACCTAGAATCTTATACAATACATAAATAATTCAGTACCATGCGTTCTTTGTATTGGCCCAGTAAGTTACATGCCTTTTGAATATTATTATTTTTATTTCTTCTTTGGAAATATATTCTTAAGCACTTCCAAAAGTATTAAGGTAATTTTCATACATCCAGAACAACTAAGCCATACTAATCCTTCATTTCAGACACTAATACTGCACTGGAAGTGTATATATCTGTTTCCTTAGGAAGGTGTTCATGGCAAATTGTGTATTTTGATCATGAACTAGATCCCACTGGTATGTAGTTAGCGCATGTAATAAATATGCTTTATTTAAACAGTATTCTTTACTTTCAGAATATGTTAACTCTTAGTGTACATTGAACAGGTCATAGAAATTAACTAAAGGTTTTAGTGATTTTAGCTCTGTCTCTCAATTGAAAATAACAAAATAAGGAAAACTCTTCCCAAGAGTTCTACTGTTTATAGTGCCCTGCTTCCAACAATGATAATGTTAATTTTCGCAAGGAACTGGGAGAGGTGAGTGAGTGAAAGACTGAATGGTTCTTTATTGCCACAACAGTCCCTTTTGATTCCCAACCTGGAGCAGGAAGGGCTGAGGTAACAGCAGATCTTATCAGAGTGTGCTAAAACTTTTTTGTGCTTGTTTGTTAAATTAGTTAAGTAGTCAACTATTCATGGTGTTGCTTTGATTGTTAGCAAGGCTGTGTTGCATAAATTTAAACATGCTATAAATTCCTGCAATCTTGTTCATCACCTCTGTGAGAGAGATCAGGATTATCATTTTGCTGTCCAGTGTAATATCAGTTTATAGAGAGCTTCTCACCTCCAGTATAATGGCATCTCAGGAAAACTGCAGGAATCTGATAAAGTGATAGACTATTTGAAAATGCTGTGGCTATTCCGGAGAGACACAACTCAAACTGCACTGTGCTAGGACCTGACCTGAGGTAAACCAGGCTGACAGGCACTGCAGCTACCCCAACCCCTGCAACAGGTACTGTGACTACCACAGGCTCACAGGCACTACGTCTGCTCCAGCCCCTGTAACAGGCACTGCATCCACTCAAATCCCAGAGGTAGGCACTGTAGGGTGAACCAGAAAACCAACCTATGCTCCTGCATAGAAGAAGTACACAAATCGGTTTGATTAGTAGGAGTGTGCAGTGAAGCAGGGCCTCATGAGAACAGGAGGAAGAGGCAGAACTGGAGTTACTCATGCAGTCCCTATCTCAGAGTGTGCTGCAGGATCTTCCATCATCCAAGTGATGCCATTGTTAGCTGGCTGTTCTTGTGCTGGAATGACAGGGCCATGGCAGTAGTCTGGAATAATTAGAGTGTAGCAAAGCCAAGGATAGAGTGTAGCAAAGACAGGGGTTCCTGTCTAGGGAAAGGGACATTAAAAAGTGATTGAAATGAGAGAAGCAAGCCCTCATCTTGCAGATGCAAATCCTGTCAGGTATGAAGGAAAGGTGAAGATGGTATAAGCAAATGGACAGAGGGAATTAGATGTGCAGGTGGTGATGTTTTATGACTTAAACAACCTGCAGTTACCCACAGGTCCAATGCACGCTGGTCACAAGGCAGAAGTTTGTACAGAGTGTGCCATCATTATATGCCAGATAATTAGCAGTGTTGGAATTGAAAGGCAAAGAGGAACCACCAGTGCTTGGCCAAGTACAGCAACACAAAGAAAATCTGTCTTCCTCTCTCATCTCAACTGTGGAGAAACTGACCCAGAAGGTCCAGCAACTTGAAGAGAACATACCCTGCTTCCAGCCTGTACAGGCCCCACTCAGGTATTAGAAGTAGGTGTTTCTGTGTGCAAGAGAGAGGATTTAGAGGGTACTCATCATGAGGTACCTTGTAATTTTATTTGCATAACCACAGAGGGGACTTGAAGTGGGTGGACAGCTTACCCTGAGCTGGGTACATGGGTACATGAGTTGCAAGAAAGGACAATCAAAAAGTTGAATCCTTCCATGAAAAATGCCACTCCTGTTTCTAGCTGGCAGTTTCTCAGCAGACGAGAAGACATGATCCTACTTCTGTTCCTCTTGAAGGGACTTGTAAGTAATTTTTGCAAGAAATGGTTAATGGATACTGTTACCAAACCAACAGTTGATTGTGCTGAGAGCTGAACTGAGTCTAGGCAGAAATCAGTAACTGTTGGAGGCTTCAATATTGTACCAACTCCCTGATTACCATCCCTAAGCTGATCATCTGGAGACCCAAGGAGAGATCAGGAAGACTTGCTCAACCTTTAATAGTCTGTGTGATCAGTGTGAAAATCTTATGGAGGTTGAAGACTAACAGTAAGCTATCATGGCCTGAAGGAAGTCACACTATGGCCCAGTGCTGCAATTCCAGACATAAGAGAACTTCAAAAAAATTGGACTCAGAGGCAGCCAAATTGTTTGCCAGAACTGATGTTGCTAACGTGTTTTTCTCACTCCCTTTGGCAGCAGATTGCAGGCAACAGATTGCTTTCACCTGGAAAGAAGTCCAGTATACTTGGAATGAAGTGCCCCACCCTGCCATTTGCCGTGGACTGATATAGACTGCACTGGAAGGTGAAGCTTTGGAACCTCTGAAGCTTTTAGATTTTCAATGCATTAATGACATGGTCTTATGGGGCAACACAGCCAAAGTTTCTGAGAAAGGGAATAAAATATTTCAAATTCATCTAAAAGCGAGTTTTGTCGTAAGACGAAGTAAGGTCAAGGAGCCTGCATAGAAGATCAATGGACACCATCAGAATGGATATGGTCAGAAAAACAGGAGCAATGTCTCTATCAACTAATAAAAAGGAAATGCAAAATTTCTTATGCACAGTGGATTTTGAGAGGATACATATTCCAGATTACAGTCTAAGCTCTCTGTATCTACTGACCCATAAGAAGAATGACTTTAAATGAGGCCTTGAGCAATGACAAGCCTGTGAACAAACAAATCAGGATACAATTTATGCAGTAGCTCTGTAGCCAGTCCAGGCAAGAAAAGACACTGAAAATATGATATGCACTACAGAAAGGGAGAATGGTGCAACCTACAGCCTCTGTCAGAAAGCAGCAAGAGAAACTGAAACAAAACCCTGGGGTTTTGGAGTCAAACATGTAGAGAACTTTAAGCCAACTGATAAGGAGATACTGACAGCTTATGGAGGAATCTGAGCTGCTTCATAGGTGGAAAGTGCTGAAGCATCTTGTTTTAATACCTTGACTGCTGGTGCTGGGCTAGATGTTCAAAGAGAGGGTCCCATCTAAACATCATACAGCTGATGCCCCTTGGAGTAAATGTGACTCACTGTTCACACAGATGGCTTGAATGAGAAACCCTAGTCTCACAGTTATTCTGGAATGATCATAGAATGACTAGAAGGCAAAATTTCAGAATATCATTGAAGAGGAGTGTACAGAAGAGGTGCCAACATAGAATGAACTGTCAGAAAATGAGAATAAATAAACCCTGTTCACTAACAGGTTCTGACTTAATGTAAGAAAACATTGAAGATGGAAGATGTTGTATAGAGTCCTTTTGTGCTCAGATGGAATTTCTTGTGTTTCACTTTGTGCCCATTGCCCCTTCTCTTGTCAGTGAGCATCATGACAAGTCTCTGTCCCTCTTCTTCATCGCTTCACATCGTGTAACTATACATGAGGATTCCTCCTGACTCATCTCCAGCCTAAATAGTCCCATCTATTTCCAGTTTTTGTATGAAAAATGCAACTCCCAGAGATAGCACGTTCTAAAAATAACTATTATTACTGTTGTTAAATCCACTAAGAAGTTTTGACAAACGCTTTTTTTGATCTATCTAAAAACCATCCCACTCTTTTGATGTGTCTCCTTGCAGTAAAAAAAAAAAAGAATGTGAACTGACATACTTGGACAGGACCACTGTAAATACCAGTAGGCTCTTACTAGTGTCTCTTACTTAGTTAAAATTAATTAATTTATGATTGATTACAATATAGGTCCTGCTTGAAGAAAATTCTTTTTGTGGAGCATCAAATTCTGCAGCTGTTTTGATAGAAATGTTAAATCAGCTAGATATGAATATGGCACAATATAATTCTTGTTTCCAGTGTTTGGACAGGTATTTCTTTAAAGGATGCTATATCACATCACATGTCTGACCGTAGTCACTTCTCAATCACATTTCTCTATTTCCTTAGTTTCTAGTAGCAGCTGGAACTGTGGAGTCTCAAGTCTTATTGGAAATGTACAGAAACCAACAGGAATTGCAGATGTGTGCAATAAATTCAGACCAGTGAAGAGGGTTTCCCCATTAAAGCACCAGCCAGAAAACTCTGAGAACAATGAAAGCGATGACCAAAAGAACCAGAAGGGAGAATACCAAAAGGGCAGCAGTTCTCAGCCTGCACCTCCAAATGATGACCAGAATCCAGGGAAGGAAGAGATCCTTAAAAGCAAAAACATTGACCCCACTGTTCTGCTCGGGGAGCTGGAGCACTATGACCTGGACATGGATGAAATTTTGGATGTGCCTTATATCAAATCAAGCCAGCAACTTGGTCCTTTTACAATGGTAGCTCCTGAGAAAAAAATTTTGGGTTTATGTTCAACAGTGAATGGTCTCAGTGTCAAGACCTGCTCTGCACTGAACACAGAGAGCTTGCCTGCTGCTGGGACAAAATTCTGTGTGCTGTCTCCTGTGAAATGCTCTCATCTGAGAAAAACGCAGCCTATTGTCCTTGACCAGCACAAGGATTTAACAGAAGAATTAGAGCTTTCCCAGCCTTTAGTGAAGTGTAGTTCAGCCCATGAATCTGAAGCCCAGGGCAAGGGCTTCCTCAGCAGGACATTTGTGGATCCTCATTCTCACAAAACTGATAAGACTATGCCAAACTGCCACCTGAGAACTTTCCACCTGCAGACAGCAGTGGCAGAAAGTAAGCAGCTAGAGGAACTGAGTATGAGCTGGAGCAATGCAGGGGGTGCAGAAGAGAAGAGTGAAGAGGTGAAAAAAATGAAGACCATATTAAATATTGTAAAGGAAGGCCAAATATCTTTACTGGTAAGTGTAATCTTTTTCATGAACACATGGAATAAGGGTAATCTGTGATGTGCTTTAATAAGCCAGCAAAGCTGACTAAGTCTGCATTTGGAGCTGCTGCACTTTGTCTTGTACAGTGCTTAAAAATAAGTACATAGAAAGTTTTAATTTTTGCATCAAATATGCAGCAAATCTAAGGTACTGGTTTTATTTAAAAGTAGCTAGGATTGCTACTTTATGCAGTACATTGAAATTATATAGAAGGCAGATATTTTGAGATAATTTAATTATTGATTTTAAATTTATCTTGAGTTTTGCAGCATGTGTGGGTTGCTTTGTTCAATTATTGCTGGTGTACCTCAGTTGTTATTTAGAGGCTGATGATGGGAACAGAGAGGCCTCTGTTGTATTCTGATTATTATTCAAGAGTGTTTATGCTGTCTCATTGCAGCAGCGTTCTTAGACAGAAGCTTTCTCTAAAAGTCTCATTGGTCTCTGACCCATATTAAGCTTTGTAGCAAATTCTAGCACTCTGATCATGCACTATCTATGATGGTTACCAGAGTAACTAGATGCAAATAAACACAATGATGCAAAGCATGTGATCTCTACTCCATAGCTGGTGGAGGTGAAGTCTATGTGTAAGAACTCTTTTTATTAGATTTTTGTTCATCTTCTCTGTTTATCAATCTAGCTGAAGCACCAAGGTACTTTATTAACATAGCAAAAACAGAGCCAGATATTCAAAGAGTAGACGGAGGCAGAAGAGAATATCTAATTGCTCAGTAAGAAATAAAAGCGTATTTAATACACCCTGCAATAGGAAGCCAGTAAAGGTGGGGGGTACTTGCTGAGAGAAGGAGGTCACCATAGGTAGGCAGATAGAAAGAAAATAAATACTTTTTCCAAACATGTCAAAACTTCCAAATGGAAGAGTACTGGCAAGTTTGCTCTAGTCTAGGAACTTACCGTTGCTACTACTTAACTCTGTCTTCATTCTTCCCTTGAGTTTCTCAATCCAATTGTTTCCTTTCAAAATTAAATTTGGGCAGAAATAATATATGATTGTTTAGCACACAATTCTTTTCATGGAAACAAGCTGTCAGATAGAAGTCTTACGTGTTTTACCTACATTTTAGATTATCACAAGCTGCCATTTTTTGATGACCAAAAAGAATGAAGAAATGATTTTGGGGTCAAGAATGTTTTCTGTACAATCTCTCATCAATACATTGCAAAAAAAAAAAGGCAGAGAAACCAAACACAAAATGACAGCAATTATGAAAATATAGGTAATTTTGCAGCTACATAATATTTCAAACTAGTACAAAGACTTATAGATATTCAAGGTCTTGCACTGTTGTACAATAGAACACAAAGGAGAGAAACATTTCAGTGTATCATGTTGGTTACAATTACAATGAAGTGAAAAGCTCCTGGGTTTGAGTAATAAAAAACCACACCTATGGAGAAACATCTTTGTATTTGGCTTGCCTCTTGGGCAATCTTAATGTTCTTGATGTATCTCTATCCTTAGTTATAATTAACATACTTTTTTACCAGCCGCATTTAGCAGCAGATAACCTGGATAAGATCCATGATGAATGTGACAACAATCTGTTGCATATAGCAGCATCAAAGGGACATGCAGAATGCCTGCAGCATCTCACTTCTTTGATGGGTGAAGATTGTTTGAATGAACGAAACATTGAGCAGCTAACTCCAGCTGGATTAGCAATAAAGGTAACTTCATCTCAATTCTAATGTGACATAAAGGTCATTGGGTTTCTTTCTGTGATTACATAGTGTACATCCAGCAGGATATTATCTTTCAAGAATTTCCTTAATTGAGAGAAAAAGAACTGTTGTCTGGTACCACATAAGAAAATTAAAATGGATTACTATTAAGATACAATGTCAGCTGTGTAACACTGACTTTTATATGTTGTTGTCAATGTGTACATTCATTTTAAAATCAGAGTATTCTAAAGAAACTGTTACATTTTAAGGAACTTTCACTTAAATCAGACTTGGTTGTTTCTTTAGAAAATTTAAGTATCTTGGAGTTTTTTTTCTGAATACAGTTATGATATTGCTAAACAAGCGTACAACATGTTTACAAAAGCATAAAAAAACCCTCTAATTTGAATCTTGAGGTGAAAGTTCTCAATTCTCTAGAACAATCACATCAAAGTTAATATGTACAAGTTACAGAATAACCTGTCAAAAATTGTCAAAGCCCACAGGAAAATCTATTATGTAGGAAAATGTGATAATTATTGCTTTTGCTGCACAGAATAGAACACAGTGAAGGACAGGCAGGCTGATAGTTTCACCATACTGATTCTGGTTCTTTAGTAAGTGAGACTGAATGGTTGAATGCCGTTCCTTTTAGCCGTTAAGTACCATAAGAGGAAACAAGGAAAGGGATTCAACTTAATACAAGAGGTTCTGTTTTCTTTAGGGTTTTACTGTTACTTGCTTCTTGGTAAAACTTTAGAAACTGACAGAGGACTTTTGGATTCCAGTCTGCCAGTTTGCAATGTTCAATGCATTGTTTCAATGACATAGAACCCTGGTGCAAGTTTCAGGGTTGGGTTTTTAAATTTTTTCTGGAACAATATATGTTAATATGATATTAAATTGATAGCAAGTTGAGGTAATGAAATGCAGTTGTAATAGTGTTTAGTTTCAAAGCTCATGTCTTAACTGAATAGTTACAGTGTGTCAATTGAAAGACTTACAATTTCAGTTGGAAATTATTTTCTTTCTTGCTTTTTTTATAATATAATGGGCTTATAAGTCAATAAACCCCTTCATCTTTTTCCCCAGAAAGATTGGATTTTTAAAATAATTGGGTTTTTTCAGTTTCTATAATACCAGAGCATGCTTTGACATTCACAGAAAAGTTTGTACATTTACAGACTTTGTGTAAGTGATGGTACTAAAGCCCGAGTGTTTCAAGTCAAGATCTGAATGGCTGAACTTGACCTGGATTGTTGTGAAGTTTTCACAACAAAGTTTTCACACATAACTAAACTTTGCAGGTCTTGATCCTTACTCTCAAACTGGCTCTGCTCACTGATAAAATGGACTTTATTTTTCTGTCTTTTACATTCTACTATTGTTACTCCCATAATATTATACCATGAGGGGCATGCACCTTTGTTCCAAAAGAATGGTGACCATCACAATGGAAGAAACTTTATATGCAGAAACATACAGTTTATTGATAATGCATAACGTTTCCCAGTAAGAAATTAATGAAAACTAATTCTTTTGATTCAAGACCTCTTTTTGATTTTGAGTTATGAGCAAGAGAGTGGCAATGGGGCTGTATGTCATGGCAAGTCACAATGTCATATTGATGATTTGTTGCAAATAACTGTGGAGAGATCTTTTAAATGGTTTAATTGATTGCATTCTTGTTTTTATAGAAATAAAAATGGAACTGTAATATTTCTTTCCTTCTCATAATAGCTTTTTCCATTTTATGCGCACAAACTTTTTAATGTTATGTATGTTGAGCTCTGTGAGATGTCTGAGCAATTGAAATACTTGTTTTGGCTACAGAGGATATAATAGCCTTAATGAACACAAGAGCTGAAAAATTAATTAAGAGCGGGCTGTAATGTAGGTAACAAACTGCACTTACAAAGGTACCATCACTGAAAAGAGATTGCAATAAGATAAGCTATTAAAACCCTTTATACTGGGTCACAAGTGTGCTCTGACGAAAACATTAATCTTTTGGCCCAGCATCTACATTCCACCTCATAGTAAATTGTTAACTATTAGTAGTATACCCAGAAGCTTAAGAGTCTTGAAATTAGTCTGTAAAAGGTGTTCAGAGCAAGAACCAACTCCTTGTTTAACGTGGGTGTGGGTAGCTCAATTTGAAGAGGATCAGACTCTTAATCTGAGAGTCAAGGGCACAAGTCCTCATCCAGGTATGAGTCTTGCCTGAGTCAGGCTGGTGGACTTGATGATCTGAAAGATCCTTTCCAACCTAGATTACTGTGATCTTGATTGTGTTTATAATATAGCATCTACTTGAGATACTACATTCAGATACTACAAGAACAATTTAGGAAGCATTTAATTAGTGATCAGTGGAGACTTGAGTTTGCAAGTTGCCTGTTTACTCTGCTCCAGCAAATTACCTTATTTAGTCACTTACCCTTGCTTTAGAAACTAGCTATGGTTTTATTCTGAAAAGTATGAGAGTAGGGACCAGATTGTTTTTAATATTGACAACCTGTTTTCTCTGTAGTGAACAGCCAAACTATAATTGATCCAGGATGGCAAGATAAACAAGTGCATGACATAATAAAAAAAAAAAAAAGTATTTTTCAAGCAAAGTGGAATTTCATAACATTTTAATAATTCTCATAAGCTTTTCCCTATTTTATACATATGCTTAGAACTGAAACAGCTGGAATTTTGTTTCTTTTTTTTTACTGTTTAGAATGGTCAGCTGGAGTGTGTTCGATGGATGGTGAGTGAAACAGAAGCTATTGCAGAATTAAGTTGTTCAAAAGACCACCCAAGCCTTATTCATTATGCAGGTTGCTATGGCCAGGTATGACTTTCATTTACTTTTCTCGCTTACACAAGAATGTCAGTCTTAAGCATGTTTATCATTTTGTGAGTTTTAATTACTTACGTTCCTAATTTGTTCAAATAAAGTACAATCTTTCCCCACTTAATCTTTCCCCACTGTGCATTTTTCACAGTATTCCTTGTAAAGTCTTTTTTCCTTAAGAAAAAAGCTTTTAATCTTTAAATTGAAATTATATGTAGGAGAAGATGGCCAACCTATCAATCCTGAGAACATCTAGGGAGATTAGATGTTGTGATCACTTGAGGAGTCTTAGGACACATCATAAAATCTTCAAACATTTTGGGAGAGTTCATGTTCTGTTTCCAGGAGAGACTAATCTCAAAAAAATCCAGGAAGTTGTGACAATTTAGGAATTCAGTACATTGGCAGTGAAGTGTGGTGAAACATGATCATGATCTGTCTATCTCTAACCAGTTTCATTAAAAATGTTGTTGTAAACCAATCCAATTCTACACTTATCTATAAATCTAATTATGAGAAGCCATGGAAGTACAGCATTTCAGTTCCTTGCTAATGTCTGGGGAAATATATACCACTTAATCACACTGCATTCTCTTTCCAAAGTCTGTTTTTCTTAAGTGGACCTCACAGTAACCCCTCTTCAAAGAACGTTCCCCAGAATCTACTACAGAATTATTAGTAATTGGTTATTCTTGTTTAATCCCTTTGGCAGATGGACCACTTTGTCATGCAATTTCTTCAACAGACATTACAGATAAATTCAGAAAACCTACAATTATTTTGGTAATGCTTTTTGCCCGTTATTTCTTAAGAGAGAAGCAAAATATAAACACTAAGAAAAATGTATTTTTCTTTGTTGTACAAGCCTTATTGTCTCTTTCAGTGCCATACAATTATTGTGGCATTTCTGCTGTTAACTGAGCCTATCTAAGCATGCATTTACTAGAAGGAGAGGGAAAAAGTGGAGCAGGTTTCGAAGGCTATGAAGCTGTAAGTCTGCCTTTTCTCCTGCTGTTCCCTAGGCCTACATTTACACTTCTTGTCCTCCACTGCTGAGACTTCCATTACCTTTTCTCCACTTAGCTACCATGATGGATGTGCCAATTGATTGCATTCTGCTTTTGCATCCTTGATCTCTAAACCTCACAGTGAATAAAAGCAAGCTGGGTGCCAGATCAGAGAGGTATTTCAGAAAGGCATGTTTGCTACTGGGAAAAAAATGTCTGGATGAAAAAGTTTCATGTGAACTTACATATCTTCAGTTGATTAGCCTAATTTTGTTCTCCTCTCCCAGGATAGTTATACAAACTAAAGCCAGTGAAGCTTTGAGTTTTTTTAGTGAGCTGTGCTGTCTACTGCCAGGAACAAATCTAGCACAATGTATCTAGATTTTTCTCAGAGCAGGGTGGAAGCTCTACCAATTGAGAAATACTGTTAGCCATTACAAATAGCCACCCGTGAAATTTTAAAAGGTGACATATTAATTTTCTTACCTGAATGCCAAAGTTCACATGCAGTCTCAATTTTCTGTTTTTTTAATAATCCATAAACACTTTGCAAACATGTTGGAATGTTGGGGCTGAAGGAACGCCAGACTATCTTACCAAACTATGTTAAGAAGAAAAAAACTTTCAGAAATTCGAATGTGTAGCTGCCACTATCCTTGAAGCTTTAATTTATTTCACCATTACTTACTGCTGGTCACCCTTCTCTTGATGCAGCCCAGGATTCACTTGACCTTCGGGGCTGCAAGTGCACACTGCCAGCTCATGTTGAGTGTCTCATCCACTGACACCCCCAGTTCCTTCTCTTCAGGGCTGCACTCTTCATCCAGCCTGTATCTGTACATGGGGCTGCCCCAGCCCAGGTGCAGGACCTTGCACTTGGCCCAATTCTCCAGCTTGCCAAGGTCCCTCTGGATGGTATCCCTTCCTCTAGTGTGTCAACTGGCAGACCTTTCCATGCCAGGCATAATTGATGGGTACCTGGCAGATGGTGTGGAGGCTGTGTCCGCCACAGTCGCCATGTATCAGGAAAGAGATGATGGTACAGTCCTAGGTGTACACCATAAACACAGAGCTTCGAAGGGCAGTAGTTTCCTCCCAACAAGACCTGCACAGATCAACAAGACCCGGCAGTGGATGGAGAATGCCTGGAGTTTGTTGCTTCTGATGCTCTGGGCAGTCTAGGAGGACTCTGGGAAGCCTACAGCATGACTCAGGACATAGAAGAAATTCTGTGTTCCACTTCTCAGTGGGGTGGTGCTGTAGAGTGCATTTGGGAATGGTTCTTTCTTCTCCAAAATCCAGCTGATGGAGCCTAAGCTGATGCATCCTGTTGACTGCATGTTGGGACATTTTTCCAGAATACTTTTTTAGGGAGGTTTGAATTGTAGGTGTAGTGTATGCCAGAGGGTTGTTAACCATTGCTACAATACAAGAATATTTTAGGTCTTAAAATTATTAGATATGCTCAATAATTAATCAGCACTTATCAGTTCACGTTTCATAACAAATATGTGGTTACTTTCCTTATCTTAATCTTGTTAATTTTATTGTGTTTCATTTTCCCTAAATCAATTGAATTGATGACTAGAAACCTATTTCTAAGAATACTTTCCTTCCAAATATGTAATGTGTCACTAAAGCAATACATATTTTGATATATGATGTTTTAATTTTTCCTCAATGTAAGCAAATAATCAGTTGTTTTGTAAAAACAGTCATGAGAAAAACACAAATTCACATCCTTGAACAGTCTGACTTTGTGCCTGTGAACAGCTGATACAGACAGTCCTGAGTACAGATGATTGCTTTTAGCCAATGAGGCACTTGGTTTACTTGTCAATAAGATAAATTACTCAAAAGTATCATTTGCTCCATGCTGATTGTAATCACAAAATTACAGAACATGCTTAACATTCTGGTCCCTGTTATGTTCCAAGGCTATACTTGTATTCCAGTCCTGCAGATGAGTTTTCCTAAAATATTTTCATTTTAATTATTAAAATATAAGGGCAATTCATAGGTCCAGTGTAATCCTTCTTTACTGCTGGCCAATACCACAGGCATCTCAAGAAATTGCTCAAAATTATTTTTAAAAGGATATGTGATGTGAAGTCATCTCTCTGTTCTGGCATTCAGCCAAGGAGAATTAAAAATACCTATCCCCTCAACTTGTAATAAAAACAAAACCACTGTTAGAGTGGAAATATAAAGAAATTAAGTTCAGACAGACTAGCCTTCTAAACTAGTAAGCAGAGATGCAGGTGCTTGAATGGGGAGAATTGTTTGGAAGAGATGGAGAAGTCTAAGGATCTGTCTCCTTCTCTTTGACATGAAAATTTCTGCCATACCTTCATGCAGAAAAAAAAAAGAGGTTTACACAGGGTTCCTAGCTAGAATTTCCTTTCCTCATTTGCAGTCTTTCTCCTTCCTATCAGATTTCTGCTCAGAGTCATAGACATGCTTTTGAGTACTGCTTTTTTTTCGTAAACCTCACTCAAACAGACCCAGATATCTGTGTGCAACTTAAGCTGAAGTTTTCAGTGTGTGCATTGGCATTTACCTCACCAGCTCTAGAATGTGTAACAGCCATTTAAACTAGAATGTGATAGACGTCAATGAAAGATAATTTTAAAAAGTGTGTTTAAATAAAAATCATTTTTGTTAGTGAATAATTAATTCTTTTCAGATGTTCAGATGCAAAAACTGTAAGTAAGCTGGACCTCTATTTTTTACACGATCTGTAGATTTATTCTAGATTTTCAATAGGTATCACACTCAGCAGAGCATAATGAAATCTAATCAAAAAAGACATGGAAAGTTCCTAAAGAAAACATTCAAGGTACAGTTAAGGTACAATTTATCGGTAGCCATATTTTCCCTATTATGCCTTTTTGTAAAACCAACAGAACGTTTTGTCTTATTTCCTTGATAAAAAATCCCAACAGAACGAAGACAGAGCTATGATATACTAAGTCCTACAAAGCTGAGTATGGCTAAAAACAAGGAATTACTAGATTATTTCAGGAGTAGATGGAAGTACCAGTATTCCTCCAGTATATTTAGCTTTTCTTTTTTTTTTTCTTTTTTTTTTTGTGTGATATCTCTTTCCTGTCCTTCTAGGAAAAAATCCTCCTGTGGCTTCTTCAGTTTATGCAAGAACAAGGGATTTCACTGGATGAAGTTGACCAGGATGGAAACACAGCTGTTCACATAGCAGCTCAACATGGCTATCTAGGATGCATACAGGTAAAGTGACAGCTGCATCAGCAACTTCTTAGTATTAGACTTGAAGGACAGTAACCATTAAAGTTATTGTAAGTAATCTTGTGAGTCATTACTGATACATGAAAATACACTAGCAGAAAGAAGTTTAAACCCTCAGGACCAAAATTCCAAACGGTATGGGTTTTGGATTCTATTATTTCATTTATGCTGTTGTTTGCCTAAACTGTAGTACTGCAAGAAACTTGATTATATTTTTTTACATGCAAGGAGCTTATGCGTGTGCTTTCATGTTACAAAAGGGCAGCCAGTGTAGATATACATACTCTTTACTGTTCCAGTGTTTTACTACCCTCACTGTAAAGAACTTCTTCTTCAGACAGCTAAATATGTTTGTGCTCAGTGCTATAGAATCTACAGATGCTGGGCTGTTTGTTATAATTATCGCAGTGTATTTATATATCTGGACACAGAGAAGACACATCTCCATAAAAGCCAGTGTGGGACTTGCATACAATAAAAATAAAAATTAAAAAACAAACAAAACACATAAAAACCCCACTAACAAACAAAAAAAACCCAACTCCACCCCTACTGATTTGAATTAATAGTCCTGAAAAGAAAGCAGTCAATAAGATAGACATCTCTACATTTTCTCCTATTTTAGACACATCTTTCTTTTGAAGATGCCAGGAATGGACCCTGCATAGACTCTCATATGAATAAAATAAACGAATCATTACTTCTGTAGTAAATCTAGTAATTTTATTATTGCACTGTAAACAATTATTATGATTAGTAGAAAAAAATTGGACAAGAAACATGTTTGTGGTTTAGTCTGGAGGAGCACCATTGTTAGGGTGTATATTACGAGCTGCTAGCTCAAACATGTGTCATCAAGATTTACAGAACATTTGAAGGGCAAACATGTGTAGATGATTTTGGACTGAATGGTGACATCTGCAGGCTGTTTTCATGGATAAAACTAAACTGGAAAGAGTAGCCCCGATTTCCCCATGAAGAATGAGCTTGATGAATTACTTAGAATTCTTAAGATTATACTATTGTATAATCAACAAGGATTTTGTGTTGAAGTTAAGCCATGAAAAATAAGCCATGAAAAATAAACCATGAAAATACATAATGGGAACAAAAATACAGGAAGTTAGTAATATCAGTTCATTAACACCTCAACAGCTGCAGTCTTAAGTGCAGCTGATGTTTTGTTCCATTGTGAAACAAAGTAGACCCTCTGCCCAGTGAGCTTATAGTATAATTAAAAGAACATACAGTGAGTGATCCAATAAAAAGAAAAGCTATACAGGAGGTAAGGACATTATAAGAAGGTCACAGGCACATCTCCTGTAAGGAAAAGCTGAGATAGTTGGGGCTGTTCAGGCTCTGGGGAGACTTCATAGCAGCCTGTACTGAAGAGAGCCTACAGGAAAGCTGGGGAGGGACTATTTCCTGGGGCAAACTAGTGCAGGGCAGGTTTAGGTCAGACATTAGGGAAAAGTTTTTCACCGTGAGGGTAGATGCAGGTTGCTCAGAGAGGTGGTGGAGGCTGCATCCCTGGATACATTCAAGATCAGATTTGATGAGGCTTTGAGCAACCTGATCTAGTGCAGGATGTCCCTGCTTACTGCAGGAGGGTGGACTAGATGACCTTTAAAGGTTCCTTCAAACTATATGATTGTATGAAAATATAAGGTTATATTCTGCAGGACCTTAACTCCCGTCTTTATTTGCTTTATTGTCAGATTAAACTGAATTCATTGACATGAGATGCAGTCCAAGACTGTTCATAAGTTTCCTTTCTGTACAGATTCAGCAGACCAAACAAACAACCATCCCTCTTTTCTGTCAGTGGACATAAAGGTCTCTGTGCCTACTATTCTGGCTCAACAAGGCCACTCCAGACCTCAGTTGCTTACCAGCTCTGCTTGTCAAGAACACACAATTCCTCTTCTGCATATAGAAATATAATGCTAATGATGCTGTAGGTTTTGGGTGCATTTTGATTTTTTCAAAAGTGCTTTGAGTAGTGCATTTCTAAACATTGCTGAGAACATTTAGGTCCTGTTCTAGGCTCTCTAGTAAAGCAAATAGTGCATGACATTATTACAGACAGATCAGAAGGACTGATCTCAAGAAGATCTCAAGAAGGCTTGGTCTCAATTCTTGCTTCAGTTACTGGATGTTGTCAGGTCAACCTGACAGAACTTCTTTTGCCCTTAAACACTTTGGAATCAAATCCCAGAAGTAGCTCAAATGTCATGCTTACAACTTGAACAATTCTCCAGCAACAACTAGGGTTCTCCACTAGTACTGCAAGTAACACAAGAGTACATCATAGTATATGTTACCATTTTTCTTTAAGATCAAAAGCTAACACATATTTGATTAGTTTTAAAAGAGAATGTGTCTATTTAAAAGAAATTTTTAAAGAATCTGATTGAAAAAGTCATTGTACGGATTTCTTTATGCAAACAGAAATGTGTGCCTTTTGGACTTAAGGAGTTCTTGGAAAGTATCTGCCACACTTTTCATATCCAGGCATCACTTGGCTAAGGATTTGGGACGTTGAGGTTTCTGCATTGACTGTTTTGAATTCAGAGATTCTTCTGTGGTAGGAAATTGAGAGCTAAACCACAGGAGCTGGTACATCTTGCAGCAAAGCCATACCTAAAATGAGATTCCAAGGATCTCAATAATAGAGATACCAGGCCTAGGAAGCCATAACATCTCTACACCACCTTCTATGAAAGTGGCTAGTGATGTGTTCACATGGCCCTGGACTCTGATGTCCTTTGAATTGCTCTTGCCTGTGTCTTGTTTTCCGGGTTTACCATGTGCAAAGTTAGCACAGTGTTGCATGATGCATAGGTAAATGCATCTGAAAAAGTTTATTACCGTGGCTCAGGAGAGAATCGATACTGCCTAAAATAAGTTCTCTGTTTTCATTTGGTGGTCCCACTCACTGTATGAATGCTACAAGTGATGCTATACTGTACAGAGATATGAACAGAAAAAAAAGAAATTGAATAGAGGGATGAGGAGGGAAGAATGTAATCTTTACAGTTCCTCTGAACCATGGCTCACTGCTCTGTGTTATCCTTGTATCTGAGTGACAGATTTTAATGGTATGTATTTTTGAGTTCAAGATTCATACAGACTTGTCATTGACTGATTTTTAAAAATTATTGCCTTGGACCAACGTGTTCATTTGGGAGTGCTTTGTTTCCATCTGTTCTTACAGATGACCAGAAGCCACAACAGAGATTTACACTCACCAGTGTCAATGTGTCCTTTTGTGTTTTTACAGACACTGGTTGAATATGGAGCAAACGTCACCATGCAAAACTACATGGGAGAGAAACCTTCACAAAGTGCTGAACGACATGGTCATACCTTGTGTTCGCGTTACTTAGTGGTTGTGGAGACATGTATGTCATTGGCGTCGCAGGTTGTCAAGCTAACTAAGCAGCTAAAAGAGTAAGTGGTTCATTGGTAGCAGAGACATAATTCCTAAAACCATACCCTTCTTTGTCTTCAGTTTATTAGCAGTGTCGTCTGCATATTACATATGATATTTGCAAGTCCTGTTTCTACTTTATTTCTTACAAACTTTTCTGCTCACAAGCATTTGCCCCTTCATCTTCAGCAGTTCAGCATTGCAGCTGTCTTTTTGTGGCAGTTTGCTTTGAACACAGATGAAGGGAGTGGGAGTGGAAAAGGCTACATATGAAACAGTCTTGTCCATTTTCCTTTGCATACCTTGGAATAACACCATTGCTGATCATAATTTCTGTTTGTATAAGAGGCTTTAATATACAGATGTGGCTCTTACAGTGCTGGGTGTTGATGTTGGAAGAATAACAGAAATAATAGTTGGATTATGTTTTTTTGGAATTGGAAGGTCACCAAAGCTCACAGTGGCTACTAAGGAAACATCTTGTGTTCTTTTTTTTCTTCATAGAAACTTTTAAATATTTTAGTATGGCTTTTAAGAAACGTTCCATAAAAAGCCTGCTATTCTGCCTCATGAAAATATGCAATTTCTCACTTTTTATTGTAGGTGCAGTTGCTGTGATTTGGCACGTCAGTCAGTTTGTAAGATAGGTCTCTTAGATACATGATCAAGATCTTGTCAGCTACCAAAAGCCATGAAAACAGTTTTTGACAATCTCATGTTTAGAACAGATCATATCACTTTATGCCAGCAGCATGTGAGTAGTTGTACAGGACATAAATTACAAGACTGCATTAGCAGGGGAGTCGCAGGGGTGGCCTCTGTGAGAGCAGGTGAGGGGCACCCTTTGCCAGACACAATTGGTTCCAGCTGGCTCCATAACAGACTCACACCTCTCTGTGTGTTTAGGACAGTAGCATTCCTTTCTGTTGTTGCATAAGACCTTCTTGTGTTTGAAGTATGCTTATTGTTGTGTTTGTACCTGTGTTTTACATTATAAAGGTATTGTCTCTTTGTGATACCTTCAGTCTTCTATTACAATTATACTCCCATAAATATAAATGGTGAATTATGAATCATTATAATTCTTACATTTTTCCTATTTTTACAGTTTGGCTGTTCACTGAGCATTTCAAAGTGCCTGCTGTTTTGTAGTTGGTTCATTTGATGATAAATACTATAAAATACTAATCAGCTGACATAAAAAGAAAACTGCCAGAACATAGTGTATTTTTTGAGTAGCTGGCATTTGAACCTGACTTATCCTAGTGTATGATGAAATGCAATTTCCCCATAAAAAACAATGCACACACCAAGTAGAAATGGCAACCACAGATTCTCCAAGTTTCGGTTCTCTCCAGTGCTGTTTGACAGAAGTTGTTACCTCTCACGAAAAAGACTGCTTATGTTAGTCAGCAGGCTGTATCCTCCCATGAAAATAGTCTAATTCTGACTTTCCAGGCAAAAGCATTTACAGTTTTCCAAGTTTCCTCCTTGTCATCACACAGACTGCATGCATAGTAAGTAATTTAAATTATTCTTACCTGGCTCCTGATGGTTCCTTTGCTTGTCTTAGCTGGAACTAAATCAGCTTCTCTTCAGCAGCCTATTTTTTCAGGCTTCAGATTTAGCTCTAGTAAGTGCAGCAGCAGCAGCCTTCTCTTTTGCAAAGAAATGTCTCTTGTGCAAGTCTTGTTGCGGTTTACTGGGGTGGTGAAATACTCTATTTTCTGCTTGAAAGAACAGCTTCTACGTGTGTTTGGCTGCAGGCATCAGACTTTGAGTGGCTTTGATAGAGGTAGGTTTTAGAGGCCCATGTTCAGGAGCCAGAAGGGATAATGGAAGAAGACTCTTTCCCTGTTTTTCAGCCCAAAAAACTCAAGGTTAGTGTAAAGTACATACCCAGGGCAGCTTCTCAAAGGGCCTTACCTCTAGTGTAGCAGGAGACTTCACTGACTGCAGCATTTCTGAAAATCCAAAAAACATCCAATGGCAACAGATTTAAAGTCCAAATTACATTCTAAGTTGCTTCAAACTGCTGAGTTGTAGGAAAAGCTCCAATTTCAGCAGCTGATCTGGCTTCCCATATTTTCCCCACCTGTTTCTGCTGGTGTGAGTGACATTTTCTAGAAATAAATTACGATTGTAGCATGATGGATTACTTAAATGATCAGTATTAATACAGATAGCCTTTATGTGTTTCTCCATCTTCCCTTGGGTGCTGTAAACATGGCTGATCAGACCATCTTTTTTTACTTTGCGTATTAGACAGGGACAGGAACCTCACTCTGATAACACAACACTGTGTGTGCCAAACCACAGGATGACTATTTTTTTCAGGAACAGCAGCAGTGTAGATACTAGATTAACAACTAGCAAGCAAGACCTATCTTCAAAGGTCCTAAATCAGAGGAGAAAATACTATCGTTGTCTTTTTATGAGTTCTTCAAGTCATCAAGGCAACACAGAGCAGTTCTATGGAGAAGTTATTAAAATTCAGCATGCTCTTTTGAGCCATTCTTGAAAAGAAGACAAAAAATCAAAACACTAAAACTATTTTGACAGAGTCTTCAGATCTTTCAGCTTTTGATCCAAGGCATCTCAGATCACAAATGCAGAAGAGTACAGTAAATCCTTTTGAGTTGGGTCTAAGTCTCTATTCAGAAAAAGAAAAGGCCTTTACATTAGAAAGAACAACATAAGTGCTAACTAAAAATATTTCATTTAATTTTCACAAGAGGATTAACTGAAACCTTTCTCGAAGAGGGAAGAAACCAAGCAATTCTTTAAACAGATAAAAAAGGAAAGTGGTCCACAAAAGCTGCTTGATACAGGCTTCAAAACAAAAGCTTTGGTTTTCATCTCTTGTTTATTATAGAACTTTGGTCAATTCAATATGAAAAACCTGGGGTTTATTTTACTTCCTGAGGCCTCTGTAGATCTTTCAGCTTTCATTATTCCCTCATTGATTTCATCTGCCCAAGAACACCTCAGCTGCTGATGTACAAAATTCCTACCTGCCCTGATGACATAAGCAGCAGTGACTTGTATTATTTGTGCTTTCCTGGCCTGAAGAGACCTAGTCAGAACTAATGACATAAAACTAATGCTTCCCTAGATTTCCTTTTACAGTGCTACATGGTGACAAATCATCCTGTCTGCATTCCTGAAGGCTTACCTTGTCCCATGTTTATGGACCTGGATGTGCTAAGCAGTTAATGAATAGGACACTTGTTGGTCTTTTAGATTCACAGTCACACGAAAGCTCTGGTGAGGTAAAGATCAAAGCAAAACCTAAGTGAAAAGAAAGATGAGAAAGTTGTCAAATATCCTTTGTTGCCACTATTTTTCTGCAAATACAATCCATTATTTTCCTGAAACTTCATAGAAATAGTGTAAATAACTGAATTAAAAAGTGTTATTGTGCTATATTAAACCGTATGTAAGTTGCTGGTTTGTTTCAGGTATTTTTACATACATGTATACTAAGAAGCCCAGCATAGGATTTATAATGTTTATCTCATGCTTACTTAGTGAAGACTTTTTAAAAATTTCTCTACTTTGTAGAGTTATTCTTGTTACATGTGAAACAAAATGGACAGTATAAGACATCATACTATGAGAGATAACTTCAGTAAAGCCTCGTGCCTGAACCAGCTCCCTGTTCAGTTACTGAGCTCCCTGATTTCTGTAGGAGGTAACTGGGCTCCCACAGTAAAGTAGAGAGAGAAAAATCCTTCCATATTACTTCCTTGGAACATTGCCCAAGCTAAGACACTCAGAATTTGGGAATTAAATGTTTGTGAAGTATATAGGCACTCTTTCCCCTGAAACTCCTAAATCAGTCTAGTTTTAGTACTTAGCTCTATTGCTCTTCCAAGAAGTCTCTTGTTTTCAGTTTATCTGAGATGTATATATATATGTGTGTGTGTGTATGTTTTATATATTTAGGAATATATGGAAAGATGTATGGATTTCTGTGAGCTATTTACTAACTTGCTAAGCTATGAAAATGGAGAAAATTTTAATTCTTTAAGCAGGAGAAAACATGAGAATATTAGCTCAACAAAAGAGGTGTCAGAGGTTTCTAATAAAGCCAAAAAAGCATAAGAAGCTGTTAGCTGCATTATTTAGTTACTTAAGAGATAGGAGGTGAAGGAAGTATTAAGGGGAAACAAAACAGATGAACTGCATCACAATCTAATCTCAAATGAAAATTTCCTTAACTCTCAAAAGAAAATGTCTGGGGAGTTCCAATATTAGCCAATTATGATAGATGGTAGGAATAATTTTAAAATAGTGTAAGGAAGTGTGTAGGCAAGAGGAAGGAAGACGGAAAATTAAAGGAAGAAAGGACATACATAAAGCATGGTTATTTTCTAAAATGTGAAGACATGACAGTATGTCAAGATCCCACCTGTAATTCTGTGGCAATTTTGGATTCACTTTGATAAGTTGATAGTAAAACACTTGTTTTCTGCCAGTAGAGACAAACCCTAGTCTAAAAAGTAATTTGGATTCTTTCTTTGACATTGCCAGTTATAAATTCTGCATATGAAGCATAGCTAACTCTTCTGCTGATGGCATGTGAGCTAGGAAGGATGCCAGTTCACTGGTGAGCTGTATTATTTCTGCAGATCCAGTAAGAAAAAAAGTACTAAAAATGCATTACTTCTCCAGCAAACATAAGCAGAGCCTGGGAGAAGCAGATGAAAAGTAATTTTTACTTGGTTGTTTGACCAGCACAGTGGAATAAAACAGATACAGCATTTGTATACCAGGCAAAAGATCAGATGCGTGCAATAACAAAAAGCAATAACAAAAAGCTGTTAAGTGTCTTGTTTCTGTCTGCGCTGTGTTAAGAGGCACTGGAATTTAGAGGATACTAAACAAAATTGAATGTTATCTGTGGTGACCAACAAGCTAAAGAGCATTTTTGAATGTCTGAAGTGGATGGGAGCAGGGAGAGGGAGAAGAACTTTTTGTGTTAAATTAATCTTTGAAAATCTGCAGGCTGTCTTGGTCAGCTGTGCCTTTCTCATGGGAATATATATGTGGCAAGACAACAGACTGCTATTACAGTTCTTTGGTAAAGCGAGTTTCTGGTATAGCTGTTGCTTTCATATTACTAATGATTTATATCTATTATTGCAATTTTTTAAACATCAAAGTTATTTACAAAACTGTGTAGATCACACTGAAAGTAATAGACTGCATCAGGTGCAACACTGCTGAGCAGAAGGTGGGTACGGAGAACACGTTGGACCTTTGGTAAGGTTGAACAGCAGGCAGTTGTATTGTTTCCTGCTTCTCTGAATATACCAAAATCATGCTTGGTTCCATCCTGTAGCTGAAGAAGATTGGATCAGCTCTTCCCAGCAGGCAAAGGGTCCTCTCTGAGTTCATCTGCAGATCTAAAAGAATCATAGAATCATAGAATAATTTGGGTTGGAAGGGACCTTGAAGATCATTTAGTTCCACACTCTCCCTGCCATAGGCAGGGACACCTCCCACTAGATCAGGTTGCTCAGTGCCTTGTCCAGCCTGGACTTAAACACCTCCAGAGAGGGGGCACAGCCTCTCTGGGCAACCCATTCCAGTGTCTCACCACTCTCACCATGAAGAATTTCTTTCTTATCTCCAGCCTGAATCTCCCTTCTTCCAATTTACATCCGTTATTCCTAGTCCTTCCATCACATCCTATTAAGAAGTCCTACCTCTGCCTTTCTGTAGGCCCCCTTCAGGTACTGATAAGCTACTATGAGGTCCCCCCTGAGCCTTCTCTTCTCCAGGCTGAACAACCCCAACTCCTTCACCCTGCCCTCATAAGGGTGTTGCTCTAGCCCTTTCTTCATCTTTGTAGCCTCCTCAGGACCTTCTCCAGTGTCCTTATTTTGAGGGCTCCAGAACTGGACACAATACTCCAGGTGGGGCCTCATCAGAGCTGAGTAAAGGGACAAAGTCACCTCTCTTGACCTGCTGGTCACACTTCTCTTGATGCAACCCAAGATTCAGTTGGCCTTCTGGGCTGCAAGCGCACGCGGGTGGCTCGTGTTGAGTTTCTCATCCACTGACACCCCCAGATTCTTCTCTTCAGGGTTGCACTCAAGCCACTCTCCACCCAGCCTGTACCTGTGCTTGGGATTGCTTCGACCCAGGTGCAGGACCTTGCACTTGGCCTTGTTGAACTTCCTGAGGTTGGCACGAGCCCACCTCTCAAGCCTATCAAGGCTTGAGATGGTGGCATTCCTTCCTTCTGGCGTATGAACTGCACCATACAGCTTGGTGTCATCTGCAAACTTGCTGATGTGCGCTCAATCCCACTCTCCATGTCTCCAACAAATAGCATTGAGTACTGATCCCTGAGGAACACCACTTGTCACTGATTTCCACTTGGACAATGAGCCACTGATGGCAACTATGAGAGTGTGACCATTCAACCAGCTCTTTATCCAGTGAGTGGCCCATCCATCAAACCCATACTTTTCCAGATAGGACCCTGAAGACAGCAGTTGTCAGAGCTATCATTTAGTTGAGTAAAAGCCATCCACCGAAAGTGGGAAATCGCTTCCTATTCTGTCCCTTTACTCTTCCAAGTCTTACACAAACAAGAAAAAACCGAGAGGTCCTAAATTTGCTCTGCTATGTATTTGTTTCTGGAGTATTATTTCATGTGAGTAGGTTGCAGTGAACTGCTGCCTATGATAACACCAAAGTAAGCTTTGGTATTGTTGGTCTCATACAGTGATTGCAAAATGTCAACAAGGATTCAGAGACAAACACAAGCTCTTTTTCTATGCTATCATTTCTCTTTTTATTTACTATGTAAAGTATAGTTGATGAGGACTTCTTGTCTGAACATAGGTTGAACAGGTAGTATCAGTTATCCCGTAGCTTGTTAAAGCTGACAGTTTCATAACGCAAGGTAAACAGTCTTATATTTTCTTTCAGGCAGACAGTGGAACGTGTGACATTACAGAACCAACTCCAGCAGCTTTTAGAAGCCCAGTGGTCAGAGGGCAAGTCGCTACCCATGTCCCCAAGGTCAGTGACTGGAATTGTGCTACATGAATTTGCACAGTTAGATGGTACATCAGTTACCAGGAGAAGCTGTGGTTTATCTAAATAGTGAATGTGTTCTGTAAAGTAAATGAGGTTTTTTTTACTATATGGGTTGGAAGCTGACCTTCTAGAATTTGTACAAATACTGGAAATTTTTAATATTAGATTAATAGTCTCCGTTTCCCAAAAGTGAAAATCAGTTTTACAGCAGAATGTAATGTATTTTAGATTAGATGGATAGCAGAGGCTCCTAGAAACCCATAGGAAACCTACTGTACATTATTGACAGAAGTAATCCGTTAAACCAGTTACCAGAAAAATCTGCTTTTAGATTAAGATTCCTTACACTCATTAAATCTTTTGCATGTAGTAGCTTGTATAAAAAGTCAAAACACCAGAAATTTTACATATTGTTTACACATCCTACAGAAGTCCCAGAAATAGATACAAAATGAGGAGGAAAATAAAGGCAGAGGATCTGGAGTCTGCTGGAGTCTGACAGTGTATCTGCATTGGTGTATGGAAGTCAAGGAGGCACATGACTTCTCTCTGGCAGCATTCTGAAGAAGACTTTAAAAGGAATTAAGCAACTCTCATGCAAATAGTACTCAGTTTATGACCTTTTAATTAATTTTTCTCTCAGGAAGAAGTGTACAGAGCTTCTCTTTGTTTCAGAATTGTTAGAAAGCTGCACACAAGTTAAAGAATAAAGGCAGCCTAAAAGATTCTGCAGGCATTGATGGTCAGAGCTTTGAGTCATCAAGTGTGAACTTGTAGGATCAGTGACTGTTTCTTTCCCACTATTATGGAATCTCAAGCACTTTTCCAAACAAGTGCTTCATGTCCTTGAATTTCATGTGTCAATATTTTAGACTAGTGCAAATTGTTACAGAAGTAGATAACTAAGACATTGGTGTTAAAGCTGTATTTGTGTAATAAGAGAACTTCATCTAGGAAAAGACTTTAAACTCCCGATACAATAGAAAGCTATACTGGAAAGACTCAATTTGGTTTTTTTCTTAGAATCATGGTCTTTGTCTTTCCTACCTGTCAGCTAAACAGGGACAAAGAGACCAAACACTGCCTTCTACCTCATTTGATTTCTGTCATTTTTTGCTAACACCAAGTGGTCTCACATCTGAGTACTGGTGAGAACTTGGACTATTTTACTTTCAGTTTCAGGTAAGATTATGTGAGAGCAGATCTCTCACCATTTTTCTGGTAAAAGAGGAAGTATCAACATCCTTTTGGTTAAGTGAGGAAGACTGAATATTATATTCTGATTTATTTCATAGTTGGCTACTACTTTTCCTTCCAGATAGAATTCCCCTGTGGCTGTTAGCATTGTGGAAGGAGCCCAGTAACAGGTCTAAGGGAATTATCCCTTTTACTGCTAATGTCAGTGTTGAAACACGAATATTCTTCAGTGTCTCTTTTGATTTGCCACTGGAGAAAAAATACAGAATGAACTGAAAATGAGGTAGCTATATCTAGGCAAATGACATTTGTACACTGTTAAAACTATGGGCTCGTCAGAGTAGAAGATGCTGATTTCACAAGATTTCTTTGTGAAAAAAGAAATTCAGTTTATTAATTCACTCCGTTGGAATAGCCTTAATTTTCTCACCTTACCTTTGCTTTGAGAAAAAGCAGTTTAAAATAGAAGTGTGGAGTATAATGAATTCTGGTATATGTCACAGTAATTTGCGTTCTTTGAAAGTCAGACTAGAGATTGCTGTTTCCTCATAATGTAACATTTGGAGGTCTAAAATTAATTTATTATTCTAATAGTCATTAAAATAAATTAATGTCTCCTTTCTCATGCTTTTCTGTATTTCATATTGGAAAATGTTTTAAGCACAAATGTCCCTGACTTTTTATGAGGTCTTGTATAGCAATTATTAATACCAGATGAAGCCTAGATTTATGAAATCAATGCTATGTGAAGAGCTGGTACTTTTACAGTAGTTAGAATTACTTACATTTGTGTTATGATGTGACTTAGACAGTATGCATTTGGTTTTGCCCAGTTTTTTTTTTCCTTTTAAAACGTGTCAAATCCTACAAACAGGAAACAGTAGTTTCTCTGAAGTTTTCCTCAGAAAGTCATCATTAACACTGAAACAGACGTTAAGTTTTCTTGGTAAGACAAAGTGAAGAGACTCAAATCCTAATTTGGAGTGGAAGCAATGTTATATCCTGCTCTGTGTAATCTTCACTGTGGCATCATAGTAATGAAATATATCCATGTGAGCAGTGATGAAGAGGACAAGTAACAGTAAGTGGAGAGAGACACATTTACTGAAAATGGCAGTTTCACATTTTATATGTACATTAATTTGGCTGTGGTATTTCCTCCTTTTTTTGTCTTTAAGCTCACCATCATCTCCTGCTTCTGGCAAACCCCAGTGGAAACAATCTGAAGCAGATGAATTGTCTCCACCAAAAAACAAATTGAACACCCAAGATGGGATTCAAAGTCTTGGCAACTTGGGAAATTCTAGTCATTCTCAAGCCAAGATAATGGATGAAGACTCAGATAAAATCTTGCGTCAGTTGTTGGGGAAGGAAATCTCTGAGAATGTCTGTATGCAGGGAAAGCTGACCTTGGAATTTCAGGATGCTCATGCATCCTCCAAGAATGTGAAGAAGATTTTGCCAGAGAAAAGGGAGCTGAAGCTAGCCAGACTGAGGCAACTGATGCAGAGATCACTGAGCGAGTCTGACACAGACTCAGCTAATTATGAGGACCACAAGAATACTCCTATGAAAGGAGCAGACAAGCCAAGGCCTCAACCCATAGTGGAAAGTGTTGAAAGCACAGAGAGTTTGCATCTGATGATTAAGAAACACACATCTGCATCAGGGCGCCGCTTCCCCTTTGGTATCCGAGCCTCTAAGTCCATGGACGGCCACAGTCCTTCCCCTACTTCAGAGAGCAGCGATCTGGATAATGAAGCCTCATATCAGTCTGGTCCTTTACTTCAAAGCCAGTTTTGTGGAGATAACTCTCCATCCAGCATGGACAGTGTTACTGCTCAGAAGGTTGCCACCAGCCCTAAGAGTGCTCTCAAGTCTCCCTCTTCAAAGCGCAGAACCTCCCAAAATTTGAAACTCCGAGTGACCTTTGAGGAGCCTGTGGTGCAAGTGGAGCTAGCAGAGCCAGAAATAAATGAGGAAAAGGATAAAGACCAAAGCAAAGCACTCATTCGGGCTTCACCTGGCTCTGGGGAGCCAGCAGGAGATCAGCTGAAAAGGCCTTTTGGAACATTCCGGTCCATAATGGAGACACTGAGTGGTAACCAAAATAACAACAACAATTGTCAAATGGCAAACCTGATCAAAACCTCATCAACGCTGCCTTTTACCTCACTAGGAAGGAAGACAGCAGACAGCAAAGGAAATCCAGCAGCTCTCACAAAAGGAAGAAGCAAGCCAGTGAGTGGGCTGAGAGAAGGATAGGCCTTTTTTTCCTCTTATCTCTTATCAAATAAGTCTGACGTCTTCTTTTTCCTGCCTTTCTATAGCAAAAGGATGCACATTAATACATCATTGTATGTGACCTTTAGGTAGTCCACCCTTTTAATTTTGGAAGGCTTTTACAAGGACTGTCAGGCATTGCTTGAGTTCAGAGTCAGTGTTCTTAGTCCACGTGGTCACATATTCTGTGTTAAAAACTTTCCACAGAGATGTGATTCACCTGAAAATGATGTTTGATCTTGCTCTGCATGGAAGCTTATACAATGAGAATGTCATAGAATCATAGAATAGTTCGGGTTGGAAGGGACCATAAAGATCATTGAGTTCCAAACCCCATGCCACAGGCAGGGACACCTCCCACTAGATCAGGCTGCTCAGTGCCCCCTCAGGTATTGGTAAGTTTACTATGAGGACTCCCCTGAGCCTTCTCTTCAGGCTGAACAACCCCAACTCCTTCACCCTGTCCTCATAAAGAAGTTGCTCTAGCCCTTTGATCATCATGTTTGAATCCATAGGATTTCTGAGGAGTAAGTAACTGAAGGACTGACCATATCTGGTCTTACAGCCAAGACTGATGAGGCTAACTGATGAAGATAAAAATAAGTTGTAGAATATAAAAAGGAAAAAAAAAGGATCCTTCCTGCTTCTGCGGGAGCTATAATTATCTCATAGGTATTGAAACTGTCAGTATTCAGCCTTTGCTCACCCTCTTTTGACAGTACATAGGCTGCTTGTGTCAGGGTGTATCAAAATGTGCTGGATCCAGACCATCCTCCCTGCAGCCAAAAGAGTGCCCTTCCTGAAATCCCAGCGGAAAGAGAGGTGTCTTCCATTAGAAGGCTGGCTCTCTTGTTCAGAAGAAAGGAGAGAATAGTTTGAACAAATATACCTCCCAAGAGAAAGAGAAAGGTTTTGGATAAAAAGACAGAGGTAGGAAATACTGTAAATGGAAAGTGTCAGTAGAGCAGTGAGAAGTGGAAGTGTCTGGAGAAACAAAAAAGTATTGACTGAGAGGGAATGGTAGATAATTTAATCCTCTGTGAAAAACAGGGTGGGACAGAAAAAGTGAATGGAAAGACAGTGGCAAAAGAATAATTTCAAGATTAAAAAAAGAATGTGAAGCAGGCCAATAGGAGGAGTGATATACTGTAAAAACTATGTCAAGGTAATGGGAGAAAAACACAGAAAAATCATAGACATAGAAGGGGCAAAAATGAGTAGGGAAAAGAAACAGTGAAAGAGGGAACTCAGAAACATTAGTGGGTACTACCAGAAGAGTAGAATAGCAGAATGTGGAAAGAAATAAAAAATTTGATGGAGACCTCATAGGCTAAATTGTAGTGGGACTGCATGTATCAAAGTTTACTCAGACTCATAGTGTGGACTACTGATTTGAGCCTTTGAAGAGATGACCCTTCATATCAGACAGATGATTTGGAATAGAAGTATTTGCATAACTCGATAGCAGGTTTTTTTCTAAAGATTCACAAATTCTGTAGTGGCAGAGGAAGAGCCACTGTCAACATCAAAATTGTGAAAAGAGTACATTTTCATACCAAGCTGCAGGGCCACAGCACACATCTCAAAGAGGTCAATAAGTTCAGCATCATTTACTAACTCAAAAAGAAATCTGTTCAAATGTTATTGTGGCTATGAATCATTTTTTGATAGACTTGCATGTTATATGTGCTTTAAACTCAGTGCATGTTTTTAACTGATGTTGTTATACTTCCCTAGGGTCTTTACTTCAGCTACACCAGTCTTTCCTCTAGCTCATTGAATGAAGAACTTCTGTATAATTATGCTTGGTATGTGCTTATGCATGGTGATGTTTAGCATCTCTGTTGCTTTGTTTTCTCAAATTGCATGTGTTTGCTAACATTATTCATAATTGAAATACTGGAATTTATTGATGAACAAGAAGGGAAATAGATGAACAGGTGAACATATAAATTCCTAGAAAAGCATCAATTTATGGAAGTCTATGATAGATTTCTGCTAATGACACAATTGAACTGGCTGTAGTATTTCAGTTCCAGGAAAGTATAGAAAGTATTCATCTTCATAAATCCATGAGGGAGTGTAGTACATTTTGGCTGAGTATCCAGCCTCTGCTGAATGAAAGTCAAGAACCAGATGAGAATGGAAATTAAATTTTCTCTCATGAGGAGAGCAAAAATACCACAGTTCATCTCTAAATGGAGAGTACAGAGAACATGAGGTAGAATTCTGTACGTTAGTGCTTTTCTGTTTTCATGCATTTTTTTGTACTCTCTCACAGACTTGGAAGCTAAATCTCTTTTTTTAAAGTCTAGTAACTTTAGCTAAGTTTGAAGTCCTTAATTTAAATGTGTTCCCTCAGGACTGTTCAGGCAGATAGACACTAGTCCTTCAAGGTCCATGAAAACATGTTGGAAAAAATACCTGACAAAATATGTGTTTATTTTCTAAGCAGAAATTTCTAAAAATTAGCTTTCATTTTGATTAAAAATATAAGACTCACAAATTCTCATAAAGCAATTTTTTTCCATTAAAATGAGATATAAATCCTTTCACTGGGCCTGAAAGTTATTGCTGTTTAGACTAAAATTATACATTATGGGATATTTCTGTGAAAATCATAAATTAATCATTCTTCAGTTCAAAATCATAAAGTACCATACAGTTACTTTTTTTCTAAATATCTAATCAATTCAACCTTCCCATTATGACAACTCAATCTCCATCATGGAAATGGGAGCCTTTTTTTTAAGTCATTGGCACAGTATGCAAAACTAGAAACAGAACTGTAAGGTTTCCAAGAGGTTTCATTCTCTCCTGAAAGACAGAGGGAAATTCCAGTGCCTAAAACTGACTGCACAGCAGCAGTTTCAGGGACCATCAGTGGGCAGCCTCCAGTCAAAACACCCAGCTGACAGTCCAGACCATGGAGTAATACAAAACCATTAAGCTCATCCTTATTTTAGAGCGATCTTCCAGCTAGTTGTTGAAGTTAAGTTTTGCCTTGTGTTAATGCTCTCGTGTGAGAAAACCCTAGCAGTGAGAATCAGAGAAGGTGTACAGGACAGGCTGTTGTTCCCAGATTATGACAGAACTTGGAAAATTGTATTCAGAGTCTTTGGCTTGAGATTTTCAGAAGTCACACAGGCAAAGTGTTCTGCGCTTTTTCAGAAATCAGAATGCAGACTTGAAGACCCTCAAAGCTTCTAAATCAGCCAGCATGATGTCTTTTGGGTGTGTTCTGGCTTTTGAGTGGCAAAATGGATGCCTGTAAGTTCATTCCATACTGCCCTTAAGCCTGTGAAATTTAAATAGCAGCACAACTTCACTATCACATGTAGTACAAGTCCCTGGACAGTCTTGGAATTTTCCCTGGATGGTCTGGAAAGACTCTGTAATTGCCATTTCAGAGCTATTTTGACAGGAATCATTCAGGAAAACAGTGCAGTTTGGTGTTGTAAACTGTTGTGTTGGAGGGTATACTTCTAGACACAGTCACAAAACCATTTTACTTCTAGACACTTTATAGGGATTTTTATTAGCATCTTCTGAATTATGAAGTAATTATATAGAAAATCTGCCTTCAGTCAGTAAGCATTCTTATCCACCAGTTTCCAACCTTAATTTCTCATTCAAAATACCCAAGTAACTCAAGGCTTTGTAGTTACTTTTTCAAACTCACAGCTTAATAGCTGGGGATTGTATTAAATTTGATAGTATCTCCTTTCAAATTTGATACACCAAATTCTGCTTAAGGCTCGCGAGTCAATTTCAGATCTGCAGGATGCGTTGGGATATTTTTTCAATTTTTGAAATTGCATATTCCAACTCCAAGCAAATGCTTGTAGTTTTTTGCATATTCCAACTCCAAGCAAATGCTTGTAGTTTTTTCCATCTTAGATGTATGCCAGTGAGTAGTTTTCTCCCACACTTCAAATATTCTGAAACCTGCAGTACATTAATGTGAGCACTAACTTACCATCTCAGTACAAAACCTGTTTTAGGTAAAAGTATCAACGGCCAAAATTACTTCACAGTTCAGGACCAGACAGCAGACTCTACCATCGGATATCTGTCAGGTAGTTAACTGGGTATGCTTCTGAAATAGTGGATCTAATGTAACAGATACCTCCCTGCCACACGTAGTGCTGGATAAATTACAGTTTCAAGTATTTACTCTAGAAAAAGGTTGCTTATCTGTATGTTTAATAATAGTTACAATTCAAACTGGTACAATATAAAATCAATATGTCTTGTCCCAGACAATTTGCAGTCATTCTGTTGTGAACTAATGCATGCATGCTTTATGTAAATCCCGTTGGTACTAGCCAGAAGTTCTTTACTGTGAGGGTGGTGAGACACTGTAACAGGTTGTCCAAAGATGTGTTGGATGCCTCCTCTCTGGAAGTGTTTAAGGCCAGGCTGGATGAGGTGTTGCGCAGCTTGGTCTGGTTGGAGGTGTCCCTGCCCATGGGAGGAGGGTTGGAACTAGACGATCTTTAAAATCCCTTCCAACCCAAACCATTCAATGATTGTGTATCAGTGTCTGTTGCATGAGGGGCTGGTTAATATTTCTGTGGTGACAGAGGCACCAGAAGATGTTAGAAATTCATGTAACAATTAGTAATAATGGTATTACATTTCCTTTGTGTCAGCAGGCACTGTTATTAAAGGCACATCTGTTCAGACTTGTCACCTAGTGACATAAGCATTAGCTAAAATCATCTTCTTTAAGGTTAAGGTGCAACTGTATTGCTGCAAAATGGGATCTATGGACACAGGGGTCTATGGTCTACAGGGGGGCCTCAGACACAGAATCTTTCAACACTGCAAATCTAAGCTAATGCAATAGTTAATTGATGCTAATTATCTTTGTCTTAGAAAGCTCCTCTTTTACGTGCTGAAACTCAGTCCTACAAGTTCCACTTCCCCTAGTTATATTCTGTGTCTTTTGCTCTTACTTGGAGTATGTAGCAACACTAATTCAGGTTAATAAAGAGGGTTTTGAAGTACAATAATCCTTCATGCCCTTTCTTACCAGGATCCAAAACTGTGGCCTGGAGAAGGTCAGCATCTGAAGTACTGCAAGGTTATCTAAGCATCCTAATTATCATTCTCTTCAGGATACTTGTGGTCATTATATACAGGAATAAAGCTATTCTGTTTCATAGGAATCAGGCTCACAAATACATGAGTTTGAGGCAAATTTCTTATACACATACTCTTCCCTTTGCTTTGGGCTTTTAACCTAATGCTAGTATCCATCCTTTGCAGCAACAAGCCACTAGATGTGATTGTATTGTAGGAGTTCAACTGTTGAACAGCAGTAATTAAAAATGTGCCCTTATACTCACTTGAAAATTGCTGTGGCCTGGGTACTTAATAAAAAATCCTTCAGATTAGAGGTTAATTGGAGGGGGGATCGTACTGAGAATTCAAAGCAAAGATGTATCAAAGGAGGTGAAGAAAGTGAGTGTCACTAATACTTAGTGCTTAATTTTTCTGTGTTAATCGGCTGGCTATTATACACAATGTGTCTCACACTATAGTTTGATATATCTTTTTTTAAATTGGAATTTACATAATGTGGAAATGAAGACACACTACAGAGAAATTATTCTTAGTGTCTATCAAATATAATCTTAATTATTTGAAACAAAATGTAACATAACTTGAAACATTAAAAGAAATACAGCACCCATATCAGAAAGAGAATTACTGCCTGCCTTTTCTCCTATGGCGTTTGCCAACATCTACTTAAGTGGGTACAGAAACTAAGTCAAATGAATCACCTTCTGACAATGTTAATTTCTATCTGATTGCTACTAATGGAAATTTATTCTCATTCAGAAACAGACATGATATGTCTAATTTTTGTTGTAGTCAGTCTTTTTATCTCTACAGTAATTTTCCCTAAAGGACAAGAGCTTCTTGGGCATTCTGTCAATTTTTTTCCCACAACATTATGACAGTGTACTAATTAATGCTGTGACTCAAAAAGCCCCTCATTGTCTCATTGGTTTCCAGTTTGGATTCAGAATAGGAGCTATGAGAAAGACAGTAAGAAACCACAGTATTAAATGTAAGCCCAGTGAAAAGGATTAATTCAGAATTCAATACATATAAATGGAATAAGACAGGGTAAACAAAGTCAAGTCAAATCCCTCTATTTTGTTAGTGTTATCAGGAGTAATTTTCTTCTTTTTCTCTCCAGGCATGATGACATCAATAGGAAAAGCCAGAAATATGACAGTGAAAAGAGTACTGAAGAGGCAGAGCTGCAGGAATTCTTCCTCTAAACCACATCTCATGATGTCTCACGTTGAAATACCAGAAACGTATCTTTTTTAAACACTGGTATGAGACATATCACTCACCAGCAAAGCAGCAGCTGTTAGGATGCCTTAATTTGTAGAAATTAGACCATTTACAAAACTTTCTTATGATATATGTGCATATGTAACTTGTTTGTAAGCTGTGCTGTATAAAGGCATGGGTGAGCAGAAGTAATAATTTTATAATGGTTATGACACAGGCAACCACCAAAATGTTTGCTGGGCCACAGAACATGTTTTGTACTTTGTATCTTGCATGGCTATATTGTCGTATATCTTTGTTTCCCTTTGTCAATGGCTATACTGTCAAAGTTTCATCCAGAACTCTGCCTGCTCAGCTCCTCAGTGAGACCAAGGCAAAGCATTCACTTTTTGAGATTGTTTTATCTGTTGTTATTTCTATTTTTTTGTAAAAAAGGAATAAAGGCAGTGTTAATAGAACACTAAGCGTAGATCCTTCTCATAGTTCACTGTTTCATCTTTTGATGTATGAGTGTCTTATTGATCTTCTTGGTGCCAGGATTTCTTTTCAGTCCGTCAGTTGACTCAAGATATACTTTAATGTTTAATATTCCATTTCCAGCTTTGAAATGTGTAAAAATAAAAAGAAAGCACAAATGCAATTTTAAATTACCATTTACTGTCACTTGCAAAACACTGGCAATGTGGCAGCTCTGTTTGAATTACCAAGTAATCTGCTAAGACCTAGTCCATATTCCTTCAAAGCTATCACGATCCTTTTACTAGAAGTTCTTAAAAAATCTGTGAGAAAATGTAATCTCTTACTGAATTTACTTAGTTTCTGGTCTACATTCTGCAAATGTATTGAATAGTACAATATCCAAAAGCAGACGGCTAGGCTGTAATAGATATACGTGTGCATATTTATATACATATATATATTTCCATTTGAGGACTGCTACGATTTGATGGGAAAGGAATTGTTTTGATGACTATTCTAGTCAAACACAGGGAAATCATAGGAAGTTTGCCAAATTATTTTTTTATCACAAAGTCAACCATATAATCATAGAGTGGATTGGTTGGAAAGGACTTTGAAACATCATCCTCTTCAAACCTAATAAAAAAATAGGAGATTATGCAAATTCTTGCAACTGAAGAACTAGGAAGTAAATAATGTGAACACTCAAGAGGATTTTGCATAAGTACAATGAAGTTGCTTTCCATGCAGTTGCTTTTACCCATTTTTTGCTGTGTTTCCCATGATAATGGGCTTCCTTTCTATTCAGTGAGAAGAGAGAGAGACTTTGTGAAAATGGTTCATCCTATCTTTTATAGGTATCTCATTTACAGGCATACCAGTCCCTTCCTACTCACCACAGGGAAAGTGAGGTAGCAGAGCTCTTGGAAGGGTTACTTAGTATTTGCATACCTTTAGTTAGATGAAATAGATGTATTTCTTTGGATCACTCCGAAGAGTGATGTCATATTTGGCCACAGAGTCACCAAGGATCAAGATGGCTGAATGCCCCAGGCATTCTGCTTATAGTTCTTGGATAAGCACAGAGTACTAGTGGCCAATAATGAGACATGAGCAAAAAAACCCAAAAACAGAAAAAGTGTACACCTAAAAAAGTGAAATTTTTAGTTCCTTTCCACAGTTCTTATCTGTCATTTGGCAAAACTTTGAGTTTTGAGTTAAAGTAATAAACCTTGCACTCTAGCTGACCTGAGCTATGATGTTTAAAGAAACAACCAAACCTTCAAAAATATCTGTCAGCCAGGAACAGTACCTCTAACTGGGCCTCCTGTTGTCCATGTGCATATGAGAAATCTGCATGCAAAGTGAGAAGAGACACATGTCCTGCAATTGCCAGAGTGATGAAAGAGAACATGAGATCCTGTGTCTGGTACATGGTCTTAAAACAGATCTCCAGTTTGCATTTTTGAGAGTGTGAAGGGTATCAACTGTGGTGAAGTGAAGGGCAGAAGCAGCAATCCTGTGGAGTGATCTTGTCTGACTGGAGATGTGTAAAGTTTGCCATAGCTATCTGTAGTACCCAGCTGAAACTGAGGATAAAACACTTCTTTCAAGGGATTTAAAACAGACCAAGGTGTAAATATTGTCAAAACCTAGAAGAAAGAAACTGCCTGTTCAGGAGACTGAAGACTTAAAATTTGCCTGCTGTCTGTGGAGTAGCAATTTCTAGAGAGTATGTTCTTATACAGCACACAGTAAATCAAATTATGCAAGTATTGTTGGGCAACAAAGATTATTAAATGAGACAAGATTGGGATGCCAGAAGATGTTCAGAGTCTGTAGTTAAAAATATCCATTAAGAAACTGGTGTTGTGTTGAAGATTCCTTCCCAGATAATTAGATAATTAAAACAGCTGAGAAGGGCTGAATGTTTTGAGTGAGAGCTACACATGCTTTTCATCTGGCTGTCCACAAGCACATCGGGCAGAAAGCAGTCTCAGGGACAGCTAGTGCAAAGGAGAGGCCAATTTCATGTAGGTGTGAAAAGTAGAGTCCAGAGGGGCTTATCTCTAGAGAAGGTGAACTCACATTGTATATGCTGCTGATTTTACTTTCCTAATTTGTAGTCTCTTCCGTACCTAGGACTCCAGAACCTTCACATGACTCTGATGTCATGCCTGTTAGAGAAATGTTGATTCTGTGCTCTTCAACTGTCTGAAAATTGCATATATCCTGAGTAGCCATAGCATCCAGGTGCTGTAACTCCTTCTGTTTGGTTTATAAACCTCCAGGCAGCCCCTTCCTGGCATAAATCATAGTCAGGCTTCTGTCAGTGAAGGACAAGCATTTTGCAGAGGCTGCAGAGCTAATCAGGGATTTTCCAGCAAGCATCTTCAGAAAATAGCAGGTGAAAGCTTTTAACAGGAGCACAAACTTTTGATTACATCCCTTGTCAGAAAAGATCCTCCACTCAGAAACTTCTCATCAAGGGAAGCTACTTAAGTAATTTGCTAAAACTGTACTACTAAAACAGTTCCTGTGAACACTGCAGGTACAAAGAATGGCTTTTTATGTTCTGCCACCCTCAAAGACCTTAGACAAATCTCTGTCTTTGTCCGACATTTCTATACTAGAAGTGATCAGTAAGTTGTTGTAGATTAGTAGAAAAGTCCCAATTTTGTGTAATCTCTTGCTCTTCTCTTTTGAGGAATGAAAATCGCTTTCTAGTAACCTTGATACATGGTTGGCTGATTCATCTGTTTGTTTCAGGTATATGAGCATTATATGGATAGACACAGTATCAAGACTGCAACTGTGGTACTCTATTTCACCACTAGGATGGTAAGATTGGGGTCTTTTGTGATGGATTGTTTTGTTCTGCCTTAACAGAACAGCAGTTTAACACTATTTTTTTTATTTGCCTTTCAGTCTCCAACTTAGAGGGCAATACATTGGTTTACTAGGTTACAATGCAATGATAGCATAATTGGTATATGAAGGAGATGAAATAAATTAGACAAACAGTTCATACTTAATGTTCATTTCACTCTAACTGTCATTCAGAAACCTTTTTGTAACATCAAACTGACATAAAGATCAATGGTATAACAAAATAAAATTGGCAGTGTAACTGTAAAACAATACCCGAATATTCACTTATTTATAAATAAATGGTAAGTGTCTCAGAAACATGTTCTGAGAGATTTGATTTGTTGCACATTCCATCACCTACCATTACAACAATGTCAGAATAGGGCCATGCAACGCAGTCAATAATAAATTGTAAAAATGTCAGCACATCATATGCTAAGTATGAATTAATGGATTAGTGTATTGACCTCATGATAAGACTACTTCTGCTACTTCTTGGCCTGTATGTAGGCCGAGGTTCAGTTCCCAATAACCTTGAAATATTTCTTAGCCTTTTACAAACCTACTAAATGAAAATGTGACAGATCTGTAAAAAAATCTGCATTTGTGGTATCAAACTGCAAGGCTTAATTAATTGCCCATATATGGTAATAGAAAAAAATTTTCATATTATATTGCATTTCCTATTTAAGTTCAGAAGCATCTTTTGTAATAATTTATCAGTCATTACATAATTACCTTTTGAATGACCTTGTTTCTCTGTTTATAAATGCAAGTTGAGGTTGCAAGTAACTACACAATTGTGAGTATAGCTCATTCCTGATAATCAAAATGTCTATCAAATATAGAACTATATTGAGTATAAATTGCCTAAGTAAAAAACCTGCAGTTCATCCTCGGGCCCTGCTCCATATTACTGCTGTATCATTTCTTGCATACAGCAAACATGACTGCCCACTATTTGTACCCATCTTTTCTTCATTATATTAACTACAGTATATGTAACTGAGATAGGTATCAGAAACTGCAGCCAGGAGAGGTTAAGTATGCCAAAAAACCTCAGCTTCCATCACCCATCCTCCTTGCACACATTTAATAGTGCATCACCAGATTTTGTAACAAGGACTGCTTTTGACTCACATATAAGGACAGCTATAAATACTAGCTCAAGCCATGTGTTTCTTGAAGAAAACATTACTCTTTGACATCTGCACAGGCACTTCCTTTCCCACTCTAACTGCTAGGTGTTTTACCCCAGTGCTGACTGACAAGCAGTGTACAGGAAGAAGGAAAACAATTAGTGTGGGTATATTTGGGAAACTGATAAATTCTGAGGCTTGTTAGAACACACAGCTGGCTTTACCTGTCTTTTCTATCAGTCAGCAATACTGCTCCAATGAAAGACAACATAAAACTTCTTGGCATGAAAATGGTGCACTGGCAAAGGACTCTTGAAAGTCAGACTTTCCCTGCTGCCAGATTCTGTAAGGAAAAGAGCACAGAAGAGTTGTTTTCAACAGCAGCCACTGATGAGATTGGTCCAATCTCCCATTCAGCAGCAGCCACTGCTGTTTCCATTACCCTGACACCTGTGAAGCAGCAGTGCTGATGTGCTCACAGATGCCTGCTTCATCTGTAATAGGAGCAAGGCACGTGCAGAAAATAGGAGCTATGCTGAGAGAGCAAATAAGCTGTTGGTGTGCCTTTCCCCATTTTTCAGGGGAAAATATTTGCAAAACACCATCAGGTAAATCTACAACATGTACTGTTAGCTCTTTTGGGTGTCATCCTCTGCAGAGCCCTCACTTGTAACTGCTCACTTTTTGCTGCTGGTGTCAGGGGCTGATTCATTGATGATGCTCAAGAAAGTCTCGCTCGGCAATACACAGTAGGATACTCGTTACATCTGTATTGCTCCAAGTCCTTTACTTATGTGAGCAGGCCCAGGTAAATACATTGGCCAAGTTCTTTTGTTTCCCAGAGCGTGATACCTAACATCTCACCTAGAAGGAAAAATAACTGTTTTCGCATCCCAAAATAGTGGCTGAAGCAGCTGCACTTACATGAATTCTTTTCTGAGACACTTGATAATGACAGTATCCTTTATAGATGATGTTACATATCACAATTGTACTTTGATTTCATAAAATCTGAAGATGAGAATGAAATACCTTCAAAATCTATAGACCTGATTTCCAGTTCCATCATTTCTTCTGGGAATTCAAATGCAAGAAAGGATTTTAATTGCATTGCTTTTAAACAACATACAAGCAGCGTTGCTGCAAAGAACTGAGTATTTTCACTTAAAAGTCATTTGCATGTCTCACTGGCTTGAAAGCGTACATTACGAGGCATCCTCTCCTAAGTGGCTTTTCCAAAGATACTTACCCACTGTACTATGAAGTAGTTATAAAGCAGTGAACCATATTCTTGGGCATCTCTATGGTGGAAAACTGCTGTTCTGTGACATCCAGTGTCATGACAGCACTGGAGATTAATTTGTCAGTATACAGTAGATTTATTCCATGCCATCACAAAACTGACAGTGCTTAAGGGAAGTGCTTTAAAGAGTGCTTCAAAGCATTAAAGGGCACTGTGCAAAAAGAATATTCACAAAGAGGTTTCTGTGTAGATAACCACACTGAAACATTTTGCTTTCTTCTAAACAACCCACACAAATTCGGCAGCAATGTTCATGATAAAAGAAACAGGGCTAAAATCTTTTTTATGGCATGGCAATAAAAAAATCCCAGGCATTATTCTCCTTTCCTTTTTGTTATGCTTTACAACAAAAATAAAATGGGCACATATGAGCACTGCCATTGGGCAGTGTTAAATAGACAAAATATCCATCTTTGGGGGATGAAATTCTTCTGTATGTTACAATTTATTCTGAGGTTTTATTTATAAAAGTTCACTCCTGGGAAAGCAGTGATGCTCACCCTTTTTAAGTTGGGTAAAGAAATTTTAAGTTGGGTAAAATGAGGAAACCTGTATGAATCTTTAAGAATCTGTTATTCATGACTTTACAACCTTTTTCAATAGAAAGAGAGGGGAGATTTGTATTTCAACTTAAAACTATAAAGCCAGAATCTGAGTGTGTTTAACAACTCTGCACTGAATAGCCTTAAAACAAGAAACAGGCTGTATCCGGCACAGACTAAGGGGAAGAGAGTTTCTTGTTGATTAAATCAGAAGAAACTAAGTCACTTGAAGATCTCCATTGCTCTCTTAAATAAATACTTGGCAATCAAGAGCCCATTTCATGCATCTCCTGTTACTGCAACTTTTGAAGCTCTTGGAAGCACCATCTCTTGGACTGTTAAACCAGATTCTGAAAAAGAATGCATTTATTGTGAAAGCAAAGAGAAGAAAGGGGTCCAGAAATAAGGGAAATGCGTTTCTAGCAGTAACAAATTTTGACTTCTGCTTTTATCCTCTAGATGGATGGATGGATTAACACATAGATATTCTTTTGCATTTACATGTTAGCGTTTACACTCATCAGAAGAATTTAAGATGTTACATAGGTCTGAGATAAAACTTGGCAACTACCCATTCAACTAACAGATTTCCTCTGGCCAAAACTTCTCAGGTGATATATTTAGAATGAGATTCAGCATAAGTTTAGAAGATTTTACATCAAATTCAAACTGTGTGAATTAAAGTTTTGTTCAAAACCCAGTAACTGCAAATTCTTCTGTCAGTGTTGTGACCATCCTATTAGCAGATATCCTTAGAGTATCAGTTTCTCTATTCAAAATGCTTTTTTGTGCCACTTCAAGTGCAGTGTACTCCAGGTTTTAGAGCACAGCTGTCCAGCTGCTGGCCTGAAAGTATTACAAGAACATATTTCAGCAAACTGTTGACAAAATTATTATTGTAGGGACCACGTGATGTAAAAAACCAGGTTTGAAGGGAAGAATACAGACTTTCTTTGCATATAATAATTTGAGTTTTAAGTGGAAAATTAATGTTATCTTACTTGTGGAGCTCAAGTGCCAGAGAACCAACAGAGACAGAAGAAAAAACAACAGCGCAGAGACGCTCGCTGTCATGTGGCCTCGTTAGTCACCAGAGGGAGACAGAGCATGTAACATTCCAGGGTAGCTCTGAAAGCGGCGAGCAACTCCGAGAGTAACGGGAGCACAACATCGAGTGAGTTTCCAAAACAGTGATAGCTATGCATAATAATCAGAGATCACTGCTTTCCTCTGTTTGCCATGAGGTGGGGGTGGCATGTGCTGAGAGAGAGAAGTTGCTTCATACCAGTTGATCACAAAATATTACCATTAGTAATCCTTTTTAATTATTGCTGCAAAATAGCAAAATACAAAATGGCTATACAAACGTGAATAGAAGTACATGTGTATTTGCTTTGCTGGGTTGCAGATTTGTTAAGAAATAACTGAAAGAGTACTTGAGACCTCCTCTTCAGATTAGGGGAAACCTGTTGTTTGTCAGAAGGACAGGTCTGCATTGATATTTAATTGTTTCAAAGCTTGTTAATAGTAATACCAGAGAGTAATAAGAATGCTAGATCAAAAAGCACATATGGTTTTGTGACCACTGTGCTTGTAATTAGCCTGTATTACAACATGGCTGAAAAGACAGCAGAAATCATCTCTGCCTGGGTGCCAGGGCCTGAAACCTGCAGAGTAGTGAGATCAGCCTGTGAATAATGAACTCAAGCCTTCCGTTTTTTAAATCAGCCAGAATAATGATTTGGAAGTCGATAGTGGCCATAGTGATGATGGCTGAAAAAAACATCTGGCAATTAAAAATCACAGTATTGCTCCAGACAGTAGACCTGGAGATCTCAGAGGCATCATAATTACCTCGCTTCTCACAGCTAATCAACATCCTATGCTCTCAAGAAGTTGGATTTGCTAGCTGCCTGTCTGGCTAAGAATCTCCATTCTGTTTTCTGTCCATTCTGTTTTCTGTACATTATCAATAGGGAATAGAAAATTGGGAACCTGATGATTTGAAAGCAGTTGGGCCATCAAACATTGTTCACTGAAAGCCCCTTTAGTGTCATACCTTGTTGTGTCATCTCAAAGCAGAACTGTACAATAATGGTCAAAGTAATACAGACTTCCCAGTACTCTGTATTCCAAAACAGGCACAGAAAATCTATCTACTTTTGTGTACCACTCGTAAATGCTGGGGGAATGGGTTGCTTGTGTTCACTTCAAATCAACTAATTTTAAATTATCAGGTGTACTACAACTTTGATCTATTTGAACACAATGACATGAAGAGTTACTTGAAGTATGGAAGAGAAAACAGAAAGACACAACAATTTTTACATCATGGAAAAGTAAAGAAATTCTGTAAATCAGTTCATTTTGTTTTGCTCAAAATAGTACTGTTATGTAGGACTCTGGCCTTGGTTAATTTTGGCTATTGCAACTCTTTTAAATTTAATTTGGAAAAAAATGTCCCATACATCAGTTTTACGAACCATTTCTTTTGTAGCACTGTAATAACATAATTTCTGGATTGGACGGGCCAATCAAACAAGACCAGGATTATCTGATTGTTAATTACTTGGATTTAGCTTTTTTTGACAGTTTTTCAAGTTCAAGAATAGCTTGAACAGATAAGTAGACACTTAATGATCTCCTTGTATTCTCTTTCCTCTCAGGTTTGTCAACTTTCTGCTGGTTCTCACATGAAATGTACACACTAAGAAGCCATATGTATTTTTTACCGGTATTACTCACTCAATCTCAACATTACCTGAATTGTGCTAGTGTAGCATGATTTGTTTCAGCAAATCTCTCTGATTGTGCAAAGAAACTTAAACATGACAAAAGAATTTTCAAGAAGGCAAAAGCCTAACTTAGTTTACTTTAAGCACACATTGTAAGACCACTTTCAGAAATATACATTACCCCTTCTTTTAGTCTCATAATTTCCTCTTTTATTTAGTAATTTACAATGTATTCTTCTTGATCAAATTTAGCCATCTGTACTGTCTCATATGAGTCAAATATTCCTTCTCCTGAAATTCCTCGTGAAATTCATCATTAGTTTTAAGCTATGTAGAGAATTTTCCCCTGAGATGATTAAGTAATCTAGAGATCCTCAGTATTTCTCAAATGCTGTGGACCTACTCCCACTCATTTCTTCAAAGAATTCGTCTCCAGTGATAGGATTTAGATTTTAGTTCAGCACATGGAGTATTTATATATATGAGGGGTTTGTACAAAGAGCAAACATGGTTTTATGTAAACGCTTGAGTCTATACATGCAAAAAGACAGGTTGTGTGTTTAAAAGAGCAATTGTTTCACTTGCTGGCAGAGAATAACACAGGAGAGGGTGACAGGGGGCCATGGAGATATAAACTATTTTGGCCTGTGAGTCAGGAAGACACCAGAGATTAGAAGCAGCAATTTGATGCTTTCTCACCATCTGCAAAAAGATTTTCTCAGCTGGTTGGTACAGGCTGCTGTGGTGATGAGTGAGCTCATGTCTGTGTCTGTCTCACTGGGCTTCCTTCTGCGGTTGCTGGAAAGACCATTTTTCTCTCTCTGAGTTTCAGGCAGCTTTGCTAAGGAAAGAACATGGCAGTGTGAATGTGCCAAGCCATTCCTATGAGAGGACAGATTCAAAAATTAGCTTCATTCCTTTTATTTACTCTTTTAATTTAGAAAATAAATTATAGATAGTAATAGAAAACTGCTAATAACCCTTCTTTGATTTCTATGGTCCTTGTTGGAATCTAAACTGTGTTGGCCACTAATTGCTGCTTGAATTCTTCTAAACCATCATGCATGTTCTTTGTCCCTTTCACTACGTCCAGGGGAGAGAAATCGTTAAGCCCGTGTCCTCACATAGAAGTAATAGTTCTTTGTAAAAAGACAAGTCACAAGTAAGATATGAAGAATTGGTAGACGAGTGAGACATGACTTCATTGTATAACCCGCATGCTTCTCTGGTCTAGGGAACCCTGGTGGTTTTGGCTCATTTTAGTCATAGTTGTCATGGGAGATCCTCAATGACTTTGTAAGGTAGCTTTAAAAAATCACCATACAAAATCCAGCATATGGTATATTTACTGGCAAATTATAATCCCCCTAGGAAGAAGTTCTCTAGTAACAAATGATGAATTATGTGGCTTCATAAGCCCTCATGCCATCAAATGCACCACTGATCTTTTTACATTTTCAGGGGGATTTTCTGCTGTGTCCAGTTTCTCTGGTTTGGAAATGAAGCAGTTTAACAACAGGTCCTGAAGGAAACAGTTAATCAATAATTTCAGTTTTGGTTCCTGTAAAAGGTAAATGAGACCCATGTATATTTTTGGGCAAGTAAGCAATCCAGGGTTTAGCAAAACTTAAGCAGGGACTAGCAGAGAACATGAAAGAAGGAAAGAGGTGAGCTTAGGTCAAATAGACCTTCCAGTGACAGAAGAAAAAAAAAAATAGAATCACAGAATAGTTTGGGTTGGAAGGGACCTTAAAGATCATCTAGTTCCAACCTCCCTGCCATTGGCAGGGACACCTCCTACTAGATCAGATTGCTCAGTGCCTTGACCAGCCCGGCCTTAAACATCTCCAGAGGGGGGGTGAACACAACCTCTCTGGGCAACCTGTTCCAATGTTTCACCTTTTTTGGGCAACAACCAAATCTGGGAAAACGCCTCACTCCAGTATGTAAGTTTGTGATGAATTTTGACTAAAGGTGCTTTTAAGGTAGCCTGCAGTTGACAGCCAAGAGGGTCACTGAGATCAATGTAACAAATGATTTGAACTTGTTGCCTCAGTCTTGTGGTTCTAGTGTATATGTTGGGACATAGAATCCCTAGGAACAGTGCTAAGAACTGGAGCAGCGTTGCCTGAAATTACTAGATCAGGATACTGCCTGATACTTATCTTCCACAAGAACAGCATGTAAACCATCAGTTCAGCAAAGTAAGACTGCTACGGAAACATGACCAGCAAAATGGTTCTCCTAAACTAACATTTTAAGATGTGATATTATGTGTATGCAACACACACAGCACTGTGTGTACAGTATACAATCTGTGGTGCACAGGTACAGCCACTAACTGCAACAGAGGTAGAGGTGTGACAAAGACCGCTTTTTCTTTCTCATTGACCATAATACATGTCAGATTTTAATCTGCACCAGATTTTAATCTACCAAGACAGCTCATGATTTCAGGCTCTACTGTCCTTGCCTCAAGTAAAGCCACCACCTGCTGTAGCCAGACACCTGGGTGCTAGAGCTGGAATTGAACTGGTGTTTCACTGCTGACAAGTGAAACCAAGGAGTCAATAGAGAGACAGCTGTTCAAAACACCCTTTTCACTTGTGACTGAACCTATAGAAGGCATGTAAGGAATAAGTAGGCAGGTTATCTTGATTGTAATTCACTTGTGAGGTAGATGTCAGCACACTTTGAGGAACAGCTGATATTAATTGCACTGGCGCACTACATGCCCCCAAAATCATCTCTAGGAATTGCTCAGTGATTATGTAAAGGGAAAGGGTAAGCTGTTGGTTGGATCACCATCAGCATTTCTGTGTTTTAATGTATTTTCAATAAGGACTTTCATCCATTACTTGAGTGGGCTGAACCATACTTCACCGTAGAAGCTGAGTAGGATTGCAGATGAAGCTGTGCTGGAAGAGCCACCCTCATTACTGTTGTGAAGGTTGATCATAATCACAGGCTGAACACTTTTGCAACTTCTACCCCATCATATGCTTCAGGCTATCTATCCACATCCACAGGGACAGTTACTGCTCACTAGAGGCCTGTCAATCACATTCCCTATCCCTGCTGCCAACCCTCAGGAACCAAGGTAAGTAGATGTATTGTCAGTATTGCAGAAATTACTCTTGAGTTCTCACACACCCCAGAAGTATGAGGCAAAGCACACCAGACCAGCACAGGCACTTGTAAAAAAATGTAGTTAAGCAGACTTCATCGTCTGGGGCATGGGCTGCCAAGAGAATTTTTAGGCCCTGAGAGCATTTATATGCCCTGGGCCTGTGCTGCCTTCTCCATCCCATCATGACTAATGGTCCTAATTGATTGGAACTGCCAAGCCTGGCTGCCAAGCAGAATATTTTTAGAATCCTGGTTGTATTTATGCATTGACAAAAACAAAACTCAGTGTCAGAAAAGAAAGTGCAAAGCAGAATTGCAGGAAAAGAAACAAATCAGCAGAGGGGCCTGTGAAATGATGAATGACAGGGCACAAGGGGGACTGGGGGGTGGGGAGGGCACCACATGTGAATACCTGTGCCTGGTGCAAGGCAGTGCCACCAGTGCTTCTAGAAACAAGTCTTTGAAATAGTATTTGGCACTTACATTGAGAAGCTGTTTTACTTAATTGAAACTGGCCTCTGCTGGAGATGCACTTGCTTTTCTGCTTTCAGGGATGAATGCCATCCAAATTTTCCATCTTTATCACAATACAATATAGATTTAAACCTTTTACAAAATTACAGATACAAATTATCTCAGTAGTTACAGACTGCATTTATTGTCCAAAAGAGAAAAAATCTACTGTTTGGAAATGACCATGCCCCTCTCAGGCAGCACTGCAGCTGTTTAAGTCTGGCAGAGGAAAACACAGGGTCCTGGTTTGTTTTCTTCTGCTTGCCAGAATAATCAATGCATGTCTACTTATATGACAGAGGAATCAGCTTGATGGAGGATGATATTCTTAAGTCTAGTTTCTACACTTGCACATGATAAGACAAGCGTTTACTACAGCTGATCTGATCTGCTGTTTTATGCCCAAATGAAATACTTGCACAATACCAGGAAACATTTTGAGTTGTCTTTGGGAAGTAGAAAGGTGAAGGTAAGCTGTAAGGTGATGATTTGTAATGTGTCCAAATTTGGATTCTCTCTGGTTTTAGTCTTGACTATTTGGTATTACAGGCCTCTGTTCTCTGTTAGGCCTTGAGCCCAGGCCTTCCTACAACAGATGCTGTCTGTAACTGCACATCAGGTTGATAAAAGCAGAATAAACGTGAGAACTGAAAATTATTCCAGTACTGTCCTGGTTTAGGCCCAAAAAGACACCCCACAGTGAGAGATGGCCCCCCCTCCTCTCTCTGAAGAGAGGAGAGGAAGGAATGAGGAGATTTGTGAGTTTAGAAGAATTCCAAACTATTTTAATAGATAATGAGGTAATAGATAAAATTAAAAGGAAAAGATAAAAAGGTATACAATGTTTACAAAACCGTATCAAGCTCCTGGGATGATGATCACGTCCCCAGCAGAGGCAGGGAGAGTCCCAGGCTGGGGCCAGTTCAGTCAGGAGCTGGATGCTGGATCTGGATTCAGGAGTGCTCGGATCAGGGTCAAAGGCAGAGTCTTTCCTAGATGTCGGCCGCTGAAGAAAAACGAAGGGAAGGGCCAGAGGCCAAGAGAAGGGCCAAAGAGAAGGGCCTGACCCTTCGATCCCTCAGCTTTTATACTGAGCATGGGGCCTTTGGGATGGAATACTCCTGTTGGTCAATTTTGGGTCACCTGCCCTGTCCGCTCCTCCTTGCAGGTGGGACTTCTCTATGTCTTTCCGTTTCCAGCCCCCCTGGTGGGGTGGCTGACAAACTTTCTGACCTTGATCACCAGAGGGAATAATGAAAATAAGAGCTTCTTGCATACCATTCCCTGGTATAATCAGGTCTTATCAGTCTGGGAGCAAACAGTGTGCAGTTAATTTCAGAGTTTAGTCAGAAGAGGCCTAGCTGAAAAGTGAAGTTACAAACTAGAAAATTTACGCTATTTTACCTCAAACCAGGACGAGTACCCAGTACTGGAATGTCTGAGCTCTTAAGTTATTTTCTGTTGTTTTCTTGAGTGGAGCAGCAATGAGTCCAGACAGAGACTGGAAGCAAAGATGTCAAAGGACGAATGCAAAGAAGGGAGATTTGGCAAGAAGCTGTGTATTTAAATACACCATAATCAAATTCAAGAGCAACCACAATAGAGGAAGCAGTTTTACCAAGTATTGCCATAAGACATAATAGCAAGATAACTGCATATTTTCATGCATGAAGTAGATGACCTGATCATCTTCATGATCCACCAGAAGTGTTCTACAAGCAGAACTGCTATGCTGTCATTTGTCACTGTAGGGCTGGAAAGACAAGTGCTGAATTTTGCCCTTCTGTTTGCCTCCAAATATGAAAACTGATTGTGTATTGATTATATAGTATATTTAGTTTATTGCTGACACCATAAACCCATGGGCTGTAAATCTGCCTGCTTTTTCACAGTGCTAGCTAGAACAAGGGGCTGCCTGCACAGGATGATTTCCCTGCTGTGCTTACCCATCCAAGTACTGGTAGCAGGAGCAAGGGCCAGAAAAAACGTATATAACATGAGATCATGGCATGGTCAGGTAGCAACAGACAAAAAAGCCTGTGAAGTGACCTAATCGTCTCTTCCTTCCCACACAACCGTGCAGGGGAGTAGAGATGCCAAACCGTCCTTTCACCATCCCTCCAGCAGGAGAGATGTGTAGCTTTAACACTCACCCCAAAGCATCCCGGCTGTGTACGAGAGCGCCGACACTGACCGATATTTTCTCGAGAAACTCCTTTCTTCGAGGAAGGCAGCAGAGGGGGCCCTTGCTCCGCTTTGAGGTCGCCGACCGCGGCCTGCTGCCTCGTCTCCTCCTCCGTCCTGGCGAGGTGGGTAACAGGCGTGTTCGATGGCTGCGGCGATGCACCACTTCAGCCCGCGCCGAAGACATGTCTTCTTCCTACGCTCTGGAACGTTTCGGCGTCCTCGATTAGAGAGAGAGCGAAGCGGAGGAAGGAAGTCACGTTTTCCGAGTGCTGGTCCTGGTTAAAAAGTGTAGTGGAAGGTTTCTTTGACAAGGGAGATCGCGTTCACCGGATTCCTGTCTGTGCTGCCCTTGCAAAACTAAAATTGAAGTTAGCATTTCAACGGTAAGCATTATGGTGGGCTACTGTCTCCTTTGGCCATTTCCCACACCAGTCCTCCTTCCCTGCAATAGGCATTCCGAGGAAATATTCTTTCTCATTACACCCTGCTGACCAGTACAGGCACATCTGAAGGTTGTGTTCCCTTTACTGAGGCAGTAATGTTTGGGTTTGCATGTTTTTCAGTGGGCAAGAAGAAAGAAGAAAAAAATGAAATTCAGTGAGAAGTAATTGTTTCCTCTATATTCAGGAAAATCAGGCACCAAAGGTTCCATGCTTTGAATCTGGTCTGATTCATCAGGCAAGTACATGCTTGTATCCATCAGAATCAAGAACTTTAAATCAGAACTTTCCAGAGTCTTCGGGTTTTTGCATATCAAGTGTATTGGATTACACTGATAAAAGCTACATGACAACTTTTCCCTTGTTTCACAAGTAATCACTTACAGAATTATAGGATAAGTAGTGAAGAATTTATATAGAACTCAACCAGAATTCATCTTATCTCTGGGGCTGATTCAGCAGCACAGCATAAATGTCAGTGGGATAGTGTACAGAGATACTCAAGAGAGAACCTTTTTGTATGCTCCTGCCAGAAAGCACAATCATGATTGCAGCTGTCACTGCAGAAGAGTTTGATTCAGTAGTTATTATTTCCTGAGGTTTCATGTTCTCTACAAGAATAAAAAAGGGTTGTCATGTATAATTCATGTTGATTGCATTTGTGCTCTTTAAGCCAAAACTATATAGCTTATGAGGCCGTCATTCCCTGATGCAACAAGAGACAAGATGAGAACAGACAGGAAAGGAACAGTGAATGGCAAACAATTTGTATTTACTTGTGCTGTTTTTCCTTTCCCTGGGATTCTGCCCTGTACAGCTATCTCACTTCATGGATGTTCCATCTTCAGGTGCAATGTAATACATTATGTCTGATTCCTCAAATGCATCAAAATTTTAATGACAATCTGAAAAAGAATTTGTGCAGGAGTCGTTAAGTGCTTCCTGTTTACTTTTTAAAGAACAGATAAACTGTGAGGAGAAACCAACTGGAAGATACTGAAGATACCGAAGTCATTACAGGAAATAATGACTTCTCAGGAGGAAAGATGAGGAAAGAGTGTGTGAAATATAAGACAAATCAATAATTTGAGATTAAAACTTACCTTGTCCAGAAGTTGCAAAGTACTTCCTTTTTACTTTTTAAAGCAAGAGATAAATTGTGAAGGGAAAGAGGGGATAAAAATACTAGGCTACATAATCCTATTTTAATATTAACTTAAAATTTTTTGCATAAAGGAGATCATAATTTTCTTTTTCATAGCTTTAAAGTAGTCATCTGATTATTTTAAAGCTATGATTAACCTAAATTTCTAAGCAATTTTTTCTCTACATGAGAATTCACAAGAAATGTTGAAGTTACTGCACAGCTGATCTTGATGAAATACCTCTTTTCAAGTATAAAGAAAATATCTATATACTTAGTTAAGAATTTTTATGTGATTAATTTTGTCAAATTACTCTTTTATGTCAAGGTTTTGTTTCTTTACCAGACGCACTAGAGAGAATAATGTTTCACATGCAGAAGTACTTCAGATTAAGTACCTGCACTGTCTGTTCTGTCAGAGCAATCAACTTTGGAGGAACAGTGAGAAACCAGCAGGAAGATACTGAAGTCATTTCAGGATGTAATGACTTTTAGGAAGGAAAAGGGAGGAAAGCGTGTGTAAAATAGAAGAAAAATCAATAATTTGAGATGAAAGCCTATCTACCATCTCCAGAACTGCGCAGCAAGATCTTCTCTGGGAGGGCAGCAACAAAGTGGCATGAAGATGAACTTGCTTAGGATTAATGGAGCCACTCGTAGTGGTCTGCTGCCACTTATAGCACAACACAGCCTTCATATTCTCCTACAACAAGGAATATAAACTCGACTAATATTTAGAGTTGCACCTGGGTTTGTGGCCTCCTTGTAGCACTGGAGCTTTTGTCAGTCCCTAGGTTTTCCCTGTTTCTCATCTGTCAGTTCCCTTCCTCTGTCAGTGTGTTTTTCTGCCATCCTCTCCCAAAGCAGAGATCTTCTGGCCAGTTACAGCAGAAGTGGAATCGCAAAGAGGAGGAAAATCTTATGGAGAAGAAAGTGCTTTTGCATGGGCCATGTAGGAGACTGTGAGAGGAGCTGGAGAGAGAAATGGGGTGGAAGGAATGAAAATCCAGAAATCTAGGTCAGTTGCTTACTCCCATTGCATCCTTTTAGCTATTTCATGTCACTTCATTTTCAGCCTATACTCTTGGAGTCATTTGATGTGCCTACATGTCAGTGGGTATCCAAATAGTAGGAGGAGGCTGGAAGCTGGGCTAACAGTTATAACCCACACATGCTGCAGTACTGAACAGATTTCTAGTGACCCTAACATTCAAACTTTCACAGAAACCAAACAAAGCTTTCAATGCTTCTCTCTGTTGGGTAAGGAAGCACTACTTTCCCAATGAACAAAGAGTGGTAGAGTGGGTATGTGACTCTCTCAGCCTTGAAATACCACATCAGCATCTGTCCTTCCAGCTCTGTCCTCATTGTTGAACTAGGGTCACTTTGCCAGTGACTTTCCCTTCGGACTTTACACTAGAGGACTGCCACTGTTCTAATCCATGTGGAAAAAGCAAAATCTTCTGATGATATTTACAGTGTCATCAGGATAATTGTGCATCAGAATTTTTGATTTTCAGTGGATGCCTGGTTTTACAATAGGTCCTGTGGAAAAAAAAATAAAAAGGAGTGATAAATTAGCATAAATAGTGTACAGTAATGACCTGGGATCTGTCTGGTCTTTCACAGTCACCAGGGAAACCATCCTTTACTGGTGCACATTATGCTGCTAAGATGCTTCTGCTAACCTGATCCTGCTTCTTGTCTATCTTAACTAAAAAGGTAGCATTTGATTTGGAAATGGCACATTTTTTATTTTAAATGGAATAGAAAAAAATTGATTTTAAGCTCTAATTGCTTACATGTCACATTTAAAGGCTGTCATGGGAGCCAACCACTGTAATTTTATATGGACAGTGTTATCTAATTTACCCTGGTTTATATGATTTACTGGAATGTTTTGTTGCAGGTTTCATTATTTAGTTGTTTGATAATCTCTTTTCTTTCTGTTGTGATTTATGAGATGGCATTTCTGCTTGTTTTGTACCAGCATGTTATTTTGTCAATCACAATGTGTTTGTACAACAGTGATATACAAAACCATAGTGAAGAACAATCCATAGAGTGTATTTAATGTCTGCTTTAAACAGATTATTCATGGGAATATACATTGGAGAATCCAATTTGCAAAGCAATGGTGGGTTGTATGCAATCAGCACTCCATGGGTTTACTTTCATACGTTCTGTGTATCTCAACAGTTGTTTAAATGATTAATAAGGTCAAAATAAAAATTCTTTTTTTATGTTTGAGCCTTTGTACTTTTCCCCGCTGTCTCCTGATGGTGGAGTCGTGTCCTGTCTTTGCTTCACCATATTTCCTCCATATCTTTCTAGGTTTATCTGGGATCAAGCGCAAAACAATTCAGGGCCTGACTATTGCCTTTCCCAGCTATGAGGTTACTGCTGCAGGCTGTGGAGTTTCAGAGGTTTCTGTCTGATTTGGTGTCTCTCTGCCCCTAAATCAAGGCAGATGAAAGAAGAGGGGACAAAATATATCCTAAGCATTAAAGACTGTGTGTTAACGGGGATGTGAAAGCATGTCAGAGGCAAGATGTAGAAAAAATTAGTTACTTTGGATCCTTAATACCTCTAAGTGAGATGAGAATGTGATCTCTTTTTACATTGGTATCAAATTTTGCATTTCTTTCACTGAAGACATATTGACTTTTTTACTCCTGAAAATCACCAAAAATCAAGAATTTACTGAAATGAAATACATTTTAGACCTGTGAAACACATGGTTTACTATGAACTCTCCACAAAATATGGCAGTGCACTGTCTGTGATGCAAACATTGTTGTACTCACTGGCGAGAGCTACCCTGAAAGTGAGCCCAATGCTTAAAAGAAAAACTCCTATCGTGTTTCCCATTTTATTAGAACCACTACAATAGACACCCGTTTGGATAAACAACTTGAGTCCCAAGCAATGGAATAATAACATATAGTACATGCAGGCAGTCTTCTTCAGTCACTACTGAGAGCATAAATACAGTGTTAAATTCCTGACATTCTGTGTCTGGTCCTGCTTTTGGCAACAGCAAAAATCAAGCTGGCTTCTGCAGGACCTCACATTCACTTGTTACAATAATTTATCCACTAAAGCAATAAATCTGATTCAGACGTCAATATGATATAATCAGGAATTTAGATGGTTATAAGCAAAAGAAAGAAACTAAGTCTGTGTGCCTGAAGTAACGTAGGAAGCTGGAGCCCTTCAAAGAGTTTTGGAGGGAGTGCGGAGTGATACTTAGCACAAAAATGCATGAGGTATGCTTACACCTTTAATACCTCTCACAGTTTTGTCAGGGATAAAAAGTGAGTTTATTTTTAGAAACAAACTTTGCCAGGGAAAAGGGACCATGAGAAAGTGCAGTTCCCACCAAAGCTGTGAATTGGTATTTCCGGGTGAAGTGACCAGAAGGCTTGATGGCCTTAGTTAGAATCATAGCTTTACATGCTTCCTTTCTCTGTTTTTATCTCTGTGGTCACAAGCTCAATGGATTGAGGTGTTTAACCAAAAGATATCAATTTGTTCCTTAGAAACAAGAAGAACTCACAGGTTGAAGTGACTTTTAAATTTACAGCACAAGTTGTTACTGAGAGAAATCTAGGAGCATTCTTATTTTTATAAAAAATCTATTCAGTCAAAGAGCACTTTCTGAGAAAATGAGAAGACAGAGTGCTGGTTTAGATGGAGGAAATAAACAGGTATGGTATTTTGTTATCTTCCAAAAAAATGTGAAAATTCAAAAAATTAACTGCAGATGCAGTGTTCAGAGTGTATATAAACCAAAGGCTTTCCTTTAATCCCTTACTAATCCCTTATCTCTCCTACTGTACATGCATTGTTAACAAAGACACAAATGGAGCAGGAACGCACAGGCACTCTAAAGGAGCTAAATTCCAATACTTCGAGTACAGAATGCAGAATACCCTCCACTGAAAAAGTCTTTGTACTGACCACCACAGCACATTTAATCTTTAAGATTTCTAAAACATTTTCACAGTAGTTAAAAGTTCATGTTTCTCATGTGCATTTCTGCATTATTCAAATATTTCTCTTTTGTTTATTATGAACATTTGTGAGATTTTAAAAGATAATATAATTATTCCCTTTGAATGATACCACTGCACTTACTATAATTAGGGAATAAATAACATGTATGTAATTAAACTTCTGTATTTTAATGTGTGTTTTATGGGGGAAAGAGTAAAACATTTATCTTTTGCTAGAAAAATATTTCTAGTAGATGAAGAAGTTCATCTAAGGGATATTCCAGTACTTTTCTGAAATTTAGCCCAAGATGAAGGCTGGTGGAAATAATGTAAATTATTAACAATTAATGTACTGCTTATTTCTGAAGAACAGACCATTCACGGTGATTATGGGTTTAGCATTTGAGTGTTCCAGGACCTGTAATATTTTTTTAAAGGATACAGTGCAACTGGGATTTTCAGTTTGCCTTATTTCAGACAGTTTTAAAGAGAGATGACTACAAAATTGAAGCACAACTTTATTTAGCTTAATATAATAATAAACAAAATAAACTAAAAAAACACCACCCTAGCTCTATAGAGACTGGATAAATATTAAGAAGCATGTTTAATAATTTATAAATTAATGTAGTGCCAAGCCAGAATACATTAACAGGTAAGGCTGCAGGGTCTCTAGGTAAGATAATATATTGCTTTCATTAAAAAGCAATCTGCATGGACCATGTCCACTAACACTGGAAACTCTGCAGCTGTCACCTTTATCAGGGAAACAAGAGCAAGCCACTACATTTTAATCACTGGAGTTTGTCAGGAACGAAAAACAGCCCGCTTCCCACAAATCAACAGACATGTATCCTGATAAGGAGAGTGAATTGGGAAAGGACAGCTCAACCCCTCACTACACCACCTATTCTGGAGTGATCAAAGCACTGTAATTGTAGCAGATAAATCTACTGAATTAGGCTCTGGGGTGAAACACCCGTATTTGCACAAAACAAACACATGCTTACTTGAGTCACCCATCACATATTTCACTTTTTAGCTTGAGTATTCCTAATAGTTCACAACTGCAGGGGGAGAGAAAAAACAGGAATCTTGTGTCCAAAATCTGGTGGCATTCTTTCTAAAGTCTCTTTCATGGTTATTACATGGTAATTAATATCTGCCATTCTTTTGTGTAATTCTGCCAATAAAAGTAAACATAATTATTTGCAAATACTCCTAGTCTTTGAATCTGTCATATTTGATATGTATATGAACAGATACTATTTTTCATTGTTAGATGAAAAAGAGATGGCACTAAGGAATTGACAGAGGCAATACATGGGATAAGAAGTTGAAGATTCTTGTAGAATTTAACCTCTAGAATTTTAACCTCTATCACAATCATAATTTTATGATGTCTATATAGTACGGAATTATAGCAGCTATGACCTCTATAATGTAACAAAGATTTCTGGTAGAGAAAGAAGTATTGGCAATAAAATTGTAATGGAAAATTATTTTGTCCAAGGGAAATAGGGAAATATTTGCTTGCTTGTGAAGGGATAACTGTAAGCTCTTTTCAGGCAGAGAGGGTCTGATAGGCAAGATCTGGGATTTTTAAGAACTAGCACAGTAGGAAAAAAATAGATACATTTTCATTTGCCAGAGCTTTGGGGTGCTGATTCAAGTTAGCATAATGTAACATAGAGGTCTTATAAAAAGGAGTAATTTTAATACTGTGTAAACAGAGTTTGGAGGGAATTAGATGTGTTGTCTTCATAGGATTTACAGATATGAGCTCTCCAATAATGTACTAAACTGTCTAGGATTAGTCTGTTTCTGCAAGCTGGTTCAATTCATGCTGACCACTTAGTTGAGACCACTCAACTAAGCAGCTTATCACCATTTGCACTGGCAGTTTGGGTTCTTAATCAGCAGTGAGAAAGGAATAAAATAACAGGATTAAACTTGAGAAATACAATTCAACAAGGATCATTACTGGGATCTGATATGTGCTGCTCATTAGAAGACGAATATACGTAGGACATGTCTCCTTATTTATGGTATTCCAAAAATTCAGAAAATATTCCAAAAATATAATTTAAACATGTTAGAACCCTATAAGGTAGTTTAATTTTGAAATTAATTCTACCATTGCTTATTTATATAAAGTTAACATCAAACGTCAAAGCCATAGATTTCAGAAACTGAGTTCATAAGTAAAAAAGTTATTGCTAGGCTGTTCTGGGAGCTGAACCTTGGAGAAATCACCCTGGGGTGTAGCCTCCATGACAACACATATCTCATCTATAGTAATTAACAAAGCATGTAGAGCACTGACACATATTGACAGCCCACCTCAAAGACTCCAGAAAGTGCCTGAGCAGTTGTGGAGCACACATCCAATTCTCAGACATTGGGAGTCCAATTTCCACAGACACTCTAGCATCTTTGGCCATGAGATTTTCTTCTTACTGTGCCTCTTGAGCAAATTTCTATGATTTGCACCAGTGCAATAAGCCAGTCAGGCTTTTGCTGTTTGTAGGCCTGGCTGGCTAGCGTGAGGTGACTGTGGCACTCACATGATAATTAAGCAGGTAGCTAAGTAAAACATCCTGTCACTTTCTGCAATGGTTTTTTGTTCTTGCTAAAGAGCTGTGGTAGCCAGGCATCACTCTACGTAGCTCATGAAAACTGAAGGAGACATGCATGTGAGTGCTCAACTGCACTGTGGAATGCATCCTCAAATACAAGGTTTTCCCTGGTTATATTGAGGGATTTCATTTATTTGTTTATTTTAATATCGCATCTTTATGTCTTTGCTAATACAGATGTGGAGACATCAGGCAATATTCTGTTGAGTATAGGCAGATTTTTTGTGTGTGTAAGAAGCTCCCTGTTTTCAGGCACTGTTTCATTCTATGGATGACCTCAAAGTATAAGAGACTAATACTGTTAAACTCTTCTTGGGAAAAAAAAAAAACAAACCCAGACAAACCAAAAAAAACTCACAGGTCATTGTGTTTATATATTACAAATTCTATATCCAAATATCTGTGAGAGAACACCAGGGTGGATTTTAATATATGATTGAAACCTGTTGGTTAGCTGAAGACCAGAAACCACTCAAAATCTATTATTTTAATCTCTTTTGCATTTCAGCACTCTTTTTATGGGTAAAATAATAGCCAGAATGACATAAAAATTAAAGATTTCTTTTTTGGCTATCATTGTATTCTAGAATAAAAAAATTTGTGCAATCCATCATCTGGTGAGCCCCTGAAATAAAATCACCAATACTCTGTCAACACTACAAATAAAGTCCCATTGTCTTTCTGTTTTCTTGTACTTTACAACACTAGATCTGAGTATTTCATGTTGATTGCTTGATTGGCTGCACTGGGACTCTTTAAAAATACTAAAAAACCGAACAGACTAGTACAAATCAAACACAGGCTTCTATCAATCATGAGCCTGGGGTATTATCTGATGTTTTTACCTAGAAAGATGTCATTAAAAGTTGCAGAAATTAATTGGTGCCATTGGCTGTAATGGCCTTTCCTGACATAGTTTCTCAAATGTAAAGAAAAATTATAGATAAGGCGAATTCCTCATGGGATTTTTATAGATGTCTGCTTTGTTCTGTTGTTGTTTATTGCAAATGTTATTACTGTGATCTATTGCCCCATCATGCTTTGTCTATACTGCTTCTTCTATTTCGCAGCCCACAACAACTGAAGGTTTCTGTTACCAACCAAGATAGCATTTATTTTTAAATTCTATGCTTTGTATATTCCTGGAGTGTTTAAAATTTCATGTTCAAACAGATCTTGCTCTGATTGATTAGATAGTGACAATAATCTTCCTGGAACAACTGAAAATCGCTTCTTCTTCTACTGTTAATTTAATCTCTGTGCAAAGCTGCAGGAGCAATTAGGTAATTCATTTATTTCAATTGTTCTATTTTGCATATCTATGAAACGTGTGTCACAAGGCAATTATCACTTTCTTAATTTTAAAATTTATTACATATAAGGCAATCTTCTTAATTGCAAGTTATGTTCCTGAGTGTTGAGCTTCCAGAAAGTAATTCTTTTGGAGTAGGAAATTAAGAAGAGCAGCCTATGCCTTACAGTAGTTCAAATATAGTAATAAATTAATCCCCCAAAACTAGATTTGAGATTCACAAAAAGTTTTACATTTAATAGCAGCAGGTCTTCTTAATACCACCACTGAAGTCGGATTATGCAATTATATTGCATTCCTATTTCCATTCTGAGGTCTGAATGATCCACTTATATGTATTTGGGAGCATAGGTCTCATTTTAATTCTCTCATTTGAGGTGAATTTTAAAGCATACCTTTCTTCATTAAACCTTCTCAGAGTAAACAGTGCATAATTTATTTGATTGTTTGGTTGAGCTGTTCAGTGCTTTGGTAAAATGCAAAAGATTGATCATTATATGGTCTGGCAGTATAACAAAAGCTCAACAAACATGGGCAAAGAGTGAAACTTCTTTTTGTTCCATAATTTCAGCAATGTGAGACTGTTTTCTTTATTCCATCCAGGCTTCAGAATCTTCCTATGCTTATGTGAAATAAAGTGAACGGTTCATAATCATCTGCCAAGCCTTCAGTTTGTAAAGCAGTGATGGTTAGCCCATCATCTACCAATTTTAATCTTTTTTTCTGCTGTATGCCTTTAGCAGTCTGTCTTCTGCACATTCATTTTAGCTCCGTCTTGTGATGAAATGCTGCTACTCTATCTAGTTCTGGTAACTTCAGTAAACAGTTTTCAAATGCACACTTTTTCTCTCAGTGACTGTCAGTTTGGTTTTGTTCTTACAGCATCAGAGATGTGCTTCATTATTTAAATTGATTATCCTGTGCTAAAGTTGTAAATCCTTGTAGAAACCAAGCAAAAGGTCACTAAAAACAGGAATGGGCTGTCTGGGCTGAAGGAATAAGAAAAAGAAAAACAAACTTTCTTTTACATAGGGTTTTTTGGTGGTGTGCCTTGTCTCACCATTGGCAGTCTCATTCTAGGATAAGTATTTGGTGGTGTAGTTTACATGGCATTATAGTCACATCCTGGATGCAACAGTCAAACATCCCTATAGTAAAATTATGATCATCGTTGTTCGGAATTTCATTGTAATTCTCAGGAAAACAATTTTCATTTTACTATGTCTAGAAGTTGAATATTGCCTGACAAACTAAAGGCAGTTCCTGAAGGGCAGCATTGCTAGACTAGAGGTGTTGACAAGTCACATCATGAGAATCAATGTGAAAGTGCTTTCTCTACGCTTCTTTGGTGATTTCCAAGACCACTACTCTACCATCTTTCTTTCTGCACATTTATTGTTTCATTTCGATTGTTACAAGTCAGATTCCCCATATTGCTTAATGGTGCTCACTAGAGCTATCTATGTTTGGTGACACCCTGGTCTTCATGATCCCATTCAAGTCACATGAAGCTTCCAGTCACATTGCCCTCTTAGGACCCCAAACACCAGTATCCAGTGGTGGGCAGCTATCTGCTGCAGTCATTTCTACAATGCAGCGTTATCTTCCCTGTGCCTTACAGTGAAAGGAGGCAGGTTGCCCTCACTCACCTTTAACTTCCTGCACAGGGCTATTCTAAATATATGAGATGGATGCAAGGACACCACCTTGCTGGAGCTCAGGTATTTTCTGCCACATTGCAGCAGCTCTCATTAGTGTTGAGGCAATGTTATAGTTAGTTGTACTGTTCCTAGAGGTGCAAGGAGAATACATAAGAGCATAGTAAGGTCCTTCTAAAGCCCTGAATCAGAGACATGGACCAGATCAACTATTTTTTTAAAATTAACATAGGCTTGAGCCTCCATTGGTGTAAAGGACACAGCTGCAATTAGCTTTATTAGGGAGATGTGGTGATTTAAAACATATAGGATGCTGGCCTGAAAAACGTAGGGCAGCCTATAGGAGACAAAGAGTATTAGAAGAATGCTGGTGATTGACATTTTTTCATATATACACTGCAGACTAGTCTTTAAAATTTTAATCATTTGCTGATTATGAGAACACAATATATTTTTGATATATTTTTCAAAGGTCGGTTCCAAAGTTTTGTTCCTTTAGAGGTCTTACGGCTATTCGATTTTTTTGATATTTGTACCTTCTTTCAGACCTGATAAGTAAAATAATGACCATGATAAATGTGTATAACAAGAAAGCGGTAAGTACTGCAGCATCTGGCATTGGTTATGTCTCTGTTGTCCAGAAATGGAGATGTTCTACTTTTATCTCTACCTTCTAATTTCTTAATTAGAAAGAAAGCATATTTCCACACAATACGTATGTATTTGGCAAGCATGATGTCTCATAATGTCTCAGCCATAATGTCTCAATGACCTTATTATAGATACTGCTGTATATTTTCTTTAAAAATGTCTCTCCTCACTGTAGAGCATGAGACACAGGAACAAGGTTTACACAGTGATATATAATAAAAACTGCTGGACGTGAAATCTGATGGGATCCTGATGATTTGCAGAAAAGAAAGATTAGGTCCCAATCCAGCAAGCTTTTGAAAATAGTTGCTCATTTTCTCACATACATAGTCTGATTCAGGTTGCTGGGATCAGTTAGATGAGCAACAGCACACACATATTTTGAGAACCTGTCTATCAAGATCAGATGCTGATCTAAAATGCCAGCATTCTAAAAAGTCTGCATTCAGAAAGCCTTATAAGGGCAAAATTCCCTTTAATGAGATTTGGCCTGTTAGTATGACTCTTGCTTTAGAAAAACAACGAAAGCGTAGCCATTCAAACAGTCCTCTAAAAATGAGGCACTGCTTACTGTTGGAGAATTAGGGCCATGGATCATTTTTTTTAGGAAATACAGTCTGTATTCAGGGACCTTAGCTTTCCAGAAATCAGCTGAATTGTCTGAATTAATTTATACCAGGGATATTTTCAATATAATGATTGCTCATTTTCTTATTCCTCTACTCCACAAAGACTCACAAATTGCATGCTTTTTATGTCAAGCACTTCTACTGAAAAAGGATATGTGTTTGTGGAAGCGGATCTTAGTGGATAGTACCTACTTCTCTCAAAGAGAGTGTCAAAACTGTTCACTTGGGTGAGAGGAAGATAAGATTAACAGCAATAAAGCTGTACCAAGTTAAGAAATTCCACATGTTTGGAGCAGTAAAGCCATACTGGCTTCAAAATCATATAAAGAGAAATTAAAATTAATCTCTTTTGGCTATATGTTGCACAACTTCCATAATAATTTATTCTGCCATTTCATTATTTGCATTGCTTTTCTATAATACTACCAAATTATTTTCACTTAAAAGTTGTCAAGAACAGTTGAAAGAAACTACCCCAGGTAACTGCAAAAGCATATTATGCATATGTTTTTGTTTTGCTTGCATCAAAAGGCAAATTTTAGAAAACATTTACAATAATATGTGTAGCAAAGATGAGAGAAATATTTAGTGGAAGGTGTTTATTTAGATTTTCTTGGTCTCCTTTCAAACTAAGATTTGTTTACTAGAGGCACTGCAATTTAGTGAGACAAATTAGGCTAAACTTTTTATCTCTGTTGGTTTGCACATGCACTGATTGAACTAGTATTTCTTCTGAAGATTGCATGAGAAGATAAATGAACAAGAGGAGCAATTAGAGCAGGGAAAAACTAAAGATTGGCTGACATGATTTAAGTTTACCTCTAAAGCAGTTTGTCATTTTGTCTCTATAATCTCTATCAGAATTGACTAAAACCATAAACATAAATCATTATACTAATTTATTTCACCACACTGTGGTCCAGGAGAAGATTTCTTTTTTTTTTTCAACAGACTTTGGGGGATTGAAGCATTTATAGAACTTTTTTCATATAGTGAAAAAAGCCAGCCAGCCTAAAGAATCATTGATTAGTATGTCAGCTTCTTTACAACCTAATTCTTTTGGTGTTATGCCAAGAAATGTTCCTTTTACTATTGCTAAAATAACTATTAAATATTCAGAATAAATGAGAATGGATTTTTTTTTAAGGGACTATATAAAGCTTAATGCATGACAAAACATAATGTAAAGCCATCAATTAATAATTCACAATAGATCAGTTAATAAGCAGACTTCTCTCTTGAGATGCATCAAAATGAAGTCTGTAGAACTATGGAATATCTTTGTGGGGCAGAAACCTGGTAGATTTCTAAGGACATCTTGCAGCATAAATCTATATGGGCTGTCATAATGTCTGTTATAGATGTCCATCTTCATTAAGAACTATACTTACAACACTGGCTGCATGTGATTTTATTCAGACATCACAGCAGAGCAAGGATTATATTATTTTTCTCCTGTCAAGTGACTTTTAGGGGTAGATTTTCCAGCTCTGTTGATATCATAGAATCATAGAATCATAGAATGGTTGGGGTTGGAAGGGACCTTAAAGATCATCGAGTTCAGACCCCCCTGCCATAGGCAGGGACACCTCCCACTAGATCAGGCTGCTCAGTGCCTTTTCCAGCCTGGTCTTGAACCTCCAGAGAGCAAGCCGTCCACAACCTCTCTGGACAACCTATTCCAGCGTTTCACCACCCCCACTGTAAAGAATTTCTTTCTTATGTTGAGTCTAAATCTACCCCCTTCCAATTTACATCCATTGTTTCTGGTCCTCCCATCAGATATCTTAATAAAAAGTCCTTCCTCTGCCTCTCTGTAGGACCCCCTCAGGTACTGATAAGTTACTATGAGGTCCCCTCTAGCCTTCTCTTCTCCAGGCTGAACCCCAACTCCTTCAGCCTGTCCTCATAGGGCAGTTGCTCCAACCCTTTACCATCTTCGTGGCCCTCCTCAATAGCTCGATGTCCTTCTTGTGTTGAGGGCTCCAGAACTGGATGCAGTACTCCAGGTGGGGTCTCACCAGTGCTGAGTAGTGGGGCACTGCTTACTCATCCTGCACCTGGGAATTACATCTGTGTCCTGCTGCCTTTCCTATTTGTGAATGGTCTCATTTAGTTCAGTGGAGCTCCCTGCATATGCCAATGGCAGCATGATTGCTGCTGCCTAAATTTTTCCCCTGAAGGAACACCATCAGAGGTGTTGCCTCCTTTGTGCCCAAGCTCCCACCTGCTCCTTATGGCACAGGCACATTGGTGAATTTCACCACTAGACAAACCTAACAAAGCCAAAACACACAAAGGTTAGTTTTCATAGCTAGATTCAATGAAAAGGAGGCAATGTGTCACCAGGTCCAGGAAAACAACCCACAACTGAACCTGCTTAAGTACATTGTGAATATTCCAAGTGTGTTCCTAAACTTAGGCTGCACACTCTCACACTTTCTTATGAGACCTTTACTTAAAAATATGTAATTTGAGGATGACAGGAAGTTCAGGAGTCTAATTTCTCATGGATTTGTACCTCCTGGTTGATTTACTTACAAATCCAAGGATGGTGCCCAGCACAGGCATTTCCTCTAGCAGATCACTTATCAGCATGACCTGCCTGGCTACCTGAGGAGTGTAATGCTCTTTCAATCCAGTCTCCAAACACCTGCAAGTCAAGGGTTCAAATGCTCTTGTAAAGAAATAGGCAGATAAACATTATGCATGTTTTCAGGGCATAATTTCATATGCCAAAGGAAAATCTGATAAGCAGGATCCATCAGTATATACTTTTAAGCCACAGAAGCAGCCTATGGGGTATGGCACTAGCACAAGAATAAACTATATTATTGTTATTCTATTCTATTCTATTCTATTCTATTCTATTCTATTCTATTCTATTCTATTCTATTCTTTTACTTTACTTTACTTTACTTTGCTTTACTTTACTTTACTTCCACTGTGGGCTTTTTTTTATTCTCTTTCACTGAATCAGAGTAACTGAAATCCAACTGTTACTTGAATTTTTATTACTAGACCAGAGCTTTTAACAATTATGAACAGCTTCACACACGAATAAAAAGCTGGGGCTCTGAACAGTCAAATTCTGACAGAATTCAATAGAACCACATGAATTGTAACTTTTTTCCAACTCAATTTCTGCTACTTTTTCATAAAAACACACAAAACTGGATTTCTTCCTCCCTCCTCCGTGATACCACAGAATGACTATTAGGTTTGGAATAGTAATTTCTACAACTAATGGTGACATGTGGGAACAAGAAACCACTGATGCTCAGAAATGCCAAAAACTTCTAGTCAAGATAAGGTTACCTATGTAATGAATCATAATCAGCTCCACTACTGGCTAGAGCAAAAGATTGTAAGGCGCAAATATGTCTACACAGGTAGGCCACACTGACGGACAGACAGAAAAATTCCAGCATAGCTCTGAACGCATTAAATAGAGGGTAAATAGTATAATAGTGCCAAGCCTTCGTGTTGAGAAGATGCTAATCCCGGTTTTGAACTCCAGAGGGCAATAGTCTACAGCATGAAACGTATGAAGGCATTTATTTAAAAAGTGGTAATTTCCAGCAGCTTTTGTGGTATTTCTAGCAGGATGAGGGCCATGTCAATAGACACATTACATTGCAGGGTGCAGAAAGTACAGTCAGGATTGTCAGAAGCTGAGGTGTAATAGAGTATGGGCCAAGCTGGGGAAGAAAGTTCTCTCTTACTTCTGAAAGCAGTCAAATAGAACCTCAGTGGCATGCTGGAAGAAAAACAGGGCAAGACATGAGGAGAAGATGTTTTGCAGAAGCAGGTCAGAAGGTTCACATAGTTTGGATAAGCTTTAAGCTGAACGTGGCAGGAGTATAAAACCTTATGGATACTTACACTGATTTCAGTTTAAAAACCCATACTTTTCAGCTATTTAGAAGCACTAGAATTCTTGCAAGCATCGTCCAAGCTGCAGACGCTATTGCACAGCTTTTTGAATGGAGCACATCATTTTACTATGACTAAACAGAAGCAAAAATACCTTGATACCATGACATTCTTTAATAATAAATGGTTTTTGAAAGATACACAAGATAGGGCCTACATTTTTCAAGCAAACCACCCCCACTCTGGTTATGCCACTGCTAATACCAAAAAGCCCTTTCAATCTTCATGCAGAAGGTCACTGCTATGGTGGCTTTTGCTGCTTACTATTTGGTGTCTCTGAGCTGTCTTAATCCCTCACCAAAATGTCTACTGCCTACTTTGTCTCTTCTGGCTCTGTGCCTTTTCTCTAGCCACGTTGAGGATGTTTTCTTGCCCCACTCCTGCTCTAACCAGAGGTAACTTTGCCTGGACACCATTAAAGCTTTAATCACAGACTGAGCTAAGCAGAATGAACTCTGAACAAGACCTGAATAGACAGCAGGAAGATAAAGGAAAAAAAAAAGGAAACTGTAGTTTTGCATGGAATTATTTTATGATCCATAGAATCACTGAATGAGTTAATTTGGACGGGACTTTCAAATGTCATCCAGTCCAACCTCCCTGCAGTGAGCAGGGATATCTTGCATGACATCAGGTTGCTTGGAGCCTCATCAGGCTTGGCCTTTAAATCACCTTGATTCTCTGAGTCATATTTTTCATATAAAGACTTCACAGTGTTTGCAATTACATGCTACTGCCACTCCTCTCCTTGAGATCTCACCTGCCTTTCATGTCCATGCTGTGTTAGAGAAGTTTGTCAGAAAGCAGTAGGTCATCTCCCATCAAGGATTAGGAGAGGTGAGGGAGGAGATAATACTTCACTGCACATACATACATCTTCCTGTCTTTTTTTTTAAATCCCACATTAATATTATTATCAAATACTCCTTTTCCAAAATATATTTGTTTGTGTTGTACAAGTTAATGGCTATTTAACTTTATCATTTTTAGATTTTTTAATGTTCGCCTTCCAACCCTAAATTTCAGAGTGGATGCTGTATGTCTGCATTTTGCTATTCATTTTTACAGATGCATCATGAACATAAGCGCTATTCCTCACCTTTAATGTAAACAGCAGCATCTCAGCTGCTGTAATGAATAATTGGAAGATGTGTCTGGTTTGGGCTGAGTACAACAAGATTTGAGATAAATCTAGGTTTTGGTTGGGTTTGTTTTTTGGGTTTTTTTCTATATTGGGGTTGTTTCTGCATTCTTTGTAAAACATCTAAGTTTTTAGTTTTTCTTTAGCTGGACAGTAGCATGGGTTCGTTACAATTCCACAAGCACTTATAGAGACAATGCATATGATGCCAGAATATTTCTACCTCTCCTGCCAGTCCCAGGAGCAGTAATCACAGATTTTGTATCCCTGGGTGTGACTCTTATTTTTAAAACTTCAGTCTCTACATGGTGCTTAATATTGCCATGCTGGCTTGTAACTATATCTAGAATACGTTCTATCTCTGCCTTCATACTGAAAGCACTATATTTGCCTGGTTTAGATACCTGAGGGTCATATTTCCTTCTGCAGAGATAACCTCCTGTGGCAGTTACATTCCATTGTACCTAGGAAACAGTTACAAAATAAAACTGAAGTGCATCTTGAGTTTCCTCGTATTCCTCCTTATTTTTAAGAAAAAATACAGAAGTGAAGTACTAACACAATGCAAAGGGACAATGAGTGAAAGGATCATGTCTAAGATAAAAGAAAAACTTGAAATGACATTTAGCTCCTTGAGAGTCGAATGTGAGTTTCTCTTTGAAATTTGTGAAAGTCCTTGCACAAATGTTCACAAGTCAGGCAGTAAGAGTTTACAAGTAAACTGATAGAACTACCAGCTTTGCAGGTGTTTAATTAGCCATTTATAGCTAAAAAGAAAAAACTGAGAGAAGCATCTTAGTGTCCCAAAGTTTGAATACCATTCTTCAGTTACTGATTTTGCAGAGAAGGTGAAAGAAAGATACTTGGACTTCAGCAAAGCAACTGATACCCTCTTACATGGAAAACCATCACTTAAGGTAGAAATTAACATAAAAACTGTAAAATCAGCTGTAATTGGCTAAAAATTAATTAGCAATGTGTTCCTTTAAATAGGAAACACCTGCAGGTGGTTGCAGGTGGAATTTCTGAAAGGCCAACATTGAGAGTGGCATTACCTAGTACTCTTTGCACAAAATGTAATGAGAATTGTCCACTATGCAAAGCTGAGAGTACCTGCCAGCAAAAAGGGATATGAGAGTCCTACTGGACCAGTCAAATATCTGTTGAGTTACTGTAACATAAATAAAATTAAATTTAATCATAAAAATTACTGGATTAATAACTTGGGGAGTGGTCAAAATATCTGCTGTGAGTGAAGAGAGTCTTTGTACTCCCAGAGGGGCCCTTGCTATAAAAAACGAAGTCAGCTAAATTTGTTATTTGCCCCATTGGAGAGATGGAAGTGGAAGAGCACCTGTGGAAGGACAGAGAGGACAGCTGACCCAAAATGGGCCAGAGAGGTTGTTGAGTCTCCTTCTCTGGAGACATTCAAAATGCACCTGGAAACTTCCTGTTTAACCTGATCTAGGTGCTCCTGCTCTGGCAGCAGGATTGGACTAGATGATCCTTTGAGGTCCCTTCCAATCCCTGACATTCTGTAATTCCGTGAAAATGAGTGAGGCAGAAAAACAGCAGTGTTCACAGTATGCACAAGAAGAAAAAGCGAAGACTGTATAGCAGACCAGAAGGGCTGTACAGAAAATCTGTCCAGGCTTCAGACTACAGGCTTGCTGAGATTTCATGGGGATGTATGTGGTGTGTAAACATTAGTGTCTACAATCACCAGGTGTTGAGAAAGATTTTCAGGGAAGTTCAGCAGATCACAAAATCATTTCCCTCATATCCTTTCAATGTGCCTTTAAGGTGCAGAGAGTTCCTGTACTCTTTTGGCTCAGTCTCATGTTACAGAAAATGGTTCTTTATATGTGGATTTCTTATTGTGATTAACACCATAAATTGCATGCTGTTGTCTCACCCACAACTCTTCTCACCATTTTTTTGTAGGCAAGATATCTATATCTCTTTTTTTTAACGTCATCTTCCTTCTGAATATAGAAATGCAGTGTCCTTGGGATCTGTGAAACTTTTTCTTCTTTCCCTGTTTCTGAAAACTAAAATGTTTCCTATGTACCATGCTAATATCCATGGTGTAATGAACCTCAGCATTCAATTATAATTCCAAACTTACATGAAACAATGGTTCCAGGTTAGGGGTAACTGTGCTTTTGATATCTCTGTATCAAAACAGAAGTGGGCAATTTAAAAAGGTCACACAGAAAATACATTATTCCTCATCCTGCAGCATGACCAGCACACAGTGGTTTTTTTTTTTTAAATCATATACATGAAATAACTTCTTTGTAGATTTTAGATCATGTATTGGATAGAATGTATTTTAAAAAAATTTTAATACATAATTTTTAATAAAAGTTTTGCATAGAAAGAACCACTCACAAGTACATCTTTACCTCACTGACCAGATTGACATCTGTATTTAAAGAAATACATAAAAGTAACACTTCGTTATTACTCAAATATGCAATTAAAGCCACACCACTTTTCCAGAATTTCCATCATTACTGGTGCATATTAATCTTATTCTACAATAAAACCAAATTTTTTCCTATAGGAAGCTGTGTCTGCATTAAAAACATATTGTATACTTTAATGCAAAAAAGTCTACTTTTTTGTATAATAAATTTAAATCCACTTCTGCATCTTCTACCCTTGTTTTTCCACATCTTTCCATTCCCAGGACACATGCAAATTACATTTTGTATCCTATATGGCAGAACAGTTAATTTTTAATCATAAATATTTTTCATACTCTTATTCTTAAGGCATGATTTTGCTCCTTATTTTAATAACCATCTCCTAAATTATATCTGACCTTTCCAGCCTTTTGGTTCTGTGCCTATCACGTACTTTTAGAGCAGTGATGGTGAGCTACAATTCTACCCTGCACCTTGTTCCTTATATAGTATATCTTCTGCCAGACCATCTCCTGTGCTGGCCACAGATTCTCTGTATCTTCAGCAGGAGAAAAAGACAAAGTTGGTTTCCACTGTTTCCATGCAGGGTCAAAGTTTAAGTTAAAATAATAAGGGTCTATAGATTAAGGTGTAATCAAAAACTCCCATGCCAAAACCAGTGCTGTGCTGTCTTTAATTCTTTGTATTTGTTTTCCTGGGAATGGTTTATTGCAGCATGGATTGTACAGAAGTCCATACATATACATATATTTATTCAAATATGTCTTTCCAAAGGAGAGAAAAGGTATGACAGACAAAACATATGGTTGCTAACTAGAGCTCATACAACTTTCAAAATGAGACGTGGCAGGCTTCTCTTCACACTCTGGGCGAATGGCACACGGTACCGGGAGACATTAGGTTTTTAAAAGTGAAGTTAAACTGATAAATTAGACCTCATTTATTGAACAGCAGTTACAGTCAATTGCCCAGGGAGTCATATGACACCTTTGAAGACCCTGCTAACTTAATTGGTGATAGTTTGGGGGCTGAAGGAAACATTTAAGCCTGTAGCAGCAGGGCACCATGCAGCATGAAAATGGAGAAGACAGGCCTTCTCACTGACAGGAGGAGTCATATATAGATTTTTGTGTCCATTGTTTTCGTTTATTTGTGTGTGTGCTTTACTCAGTCAATCAAATATAATTGACACCACTGGGTTCTCTTGTTTTATGGATGACAAGAGCTAATGCAAGGGAAAAAAGATGGAGGTGAACTTCCCTCTGAAAGGCTGTGTAAAGCTTTTTCCACTGGGCTTGTGACATTTCTTGCTCAATTGTATTAATTGACGTAGTGACAAGGCAGTTGGAAAGATGATGAATACTGATCACTACACTTTTCTGGTTTTGGTTTTGTTTTGGTTTTTTTTGTTGTTGTTTTTTGGGTTTTTTTAAGTATCTGGAAATTAACATAAACTCAGATTTGGTGTAAGCAGTAGGAATGCAGCCAGTAAGAATGTAAAAGGAAGGCTTAAACACTTACGGATCAAGTTTATGGGCTACAACAGCTGCAGCTGGAGATGACTACAGGATGAGCAAAAGCATGTTGCCCTGGGACAGGCTTCTACTCAGGACACCCATGTTCACATCTTGACTTTTCTGTTCCCTTTTTTGCCTTGTGTTGGAGCCTTACAGAGGCACTGGCTCCTTGCATCAGCCAAAAGGGCATATGTAGTTTAAGCTAAACTAACTCTTCTCTAGATTCAGTTATCTACAAATTCAGGTTGGAAATTTTATTGCTTTACTAAGGTGGCAGAGGAGGACACTGGTTTTTGATTCCAGCAGACAAGTGCAGAGGCAGCAGGAATATGGCGACCCAAATGTGATTTTGCCTTTTCAAGCAGATACATCATCTGTACTAACACAGACATCAATCAGTCAGATTCCTAAGGACATCATCTCTGGAGTTGGCTCAGTATGTAAATTGCATAACAATGTTAGGTTTTCTGAGAAGACACCTGTGTCAGTTCCTTGCTTCAGGACATAGTTCAAAAGAGGTGACTGAAATAGGGAGTTTGTGAGAGTGTAGACTGCTCAAGGAGAAAGTTCTGAGGCCCTGACACAAAAATTCAAGTGAACCTGTGAATCAGTATGAGGGGGAGCATAGCTATGAGCACACAGGCTGAATGAATATTGAACTCATTGTAGCCACAGGAACAGCTGTGGTTACTAGGCTGTGTGATGAATGCATTGCATGTATTAATCTCCTAACTAAAAACTGTCTTTAAATGCCCCACTATCTTCTTTTGCATCCTATTATTCATTAATAGTTTAAGACCTGCAAATGAGAGGGGACATCACTAAGAGAAAGTTGAGCCCAGAATCTCACCTAGATACAAGAAGAAAATACAAGTAAATTCAAAAGAAAAAACAAGACTTTTTTTTCATAAAGAAATGGTCCCATGCTCTGTACCATAAATATTTGCTTTTGCAACTTGAAATAAATAGATTGTGCCCACAGTTAAAGTGATCCAAATTCACTTCCTCCTCTGTCAATGACAATGTGTAAGATGGTGGTAATTTGGAGAGACAGGAAAGTATTTAAGATGTAGCTTCTTCTGTGAATCCTTAATACAAAGTAAAGTACCATTTCTCACACACAGTGCAGAAAGCCACATGATAGGAAACCCACAAAAAAGTAAATTGTCTAGGAGAAGCCCAAGCTAACCAAAATGAATAGCTCTGCTCTTCTCTGTGAGTTGAGGAGGTTACCTTTTTTAGCCATGACTATAGCCGAGCATAACTACCTTTCTCCAGATTGCTAATACGATTCTTGTCATACAACAAGCTTCAGTGGTACACTGGCTCAAAAGAAATGTTAACTGGTCATGGGTTTTCTGCCCTCTCATCTTTGATGAGGATTAATGTTCTCTACTTGGACTTCAGTAATCATTACACCAGACCTACAGGACATCAGTTAGAGGTTGTCCCATTGGCTCTTGCTGAAGCTTTTTCAGGATCGGTGGATGGAGTCAACATGGAGCCTGGCTTTTGCTATTGATGACTGTGGGAAATCATTCTTTTCTCTGAGCAATGATCAGTTTGGTTCCAGAACTCATCCAGCTGTGCATCAGCAAAAGTGTGTAAGAGTTTTACTGGTGACCGTCTAAGCCTAGAGTTTGTCTCTTTTTGTACTTGCAGATTGCAAAATTATTTTGCCATATTCCCACAAATCTCCAGAAAAAGTTCAACAAAGAAAAAACATTGTTTCCCTCTTTCAGACTTCACAAATTCTTCTTTAGAGGTTATGGTGCACCTAATCATAGTAATTAGTGTGCAACCATCTGCAGCTATGTCTGCTGCAAAGGCAGATCTGCCTAGAAACAGAGTGAAAAACTTGCAGATGAAGTGGTAAATAATAAAAAGGAGGTAGTAAAGCAAAAGTAAACAATGCCAGTGTCAAATTATCTTAATGGTTCAGGAAATTTGTTCCTGATATTTCTTTGGTGCCATTTTTCTATTGATGCCATTTACCCACTTAGTGGAATTTGATCAATATGAACTTCTGTTTACTTCAGAGTATTTGACTTTTATAATTTCTAGTCTCAGTCAAAAGCTAGTAACAAACTACATACAACTAGACTGAATAGATGTTTGAATTGTGTGCTTTTAGTGTGCAAGATGATAATAAACAAAGAGCCAGAAAGAGATGCATTCCCACTTGAAGAATACCAAGTAGCCATTAGTTTCACAATGCAGCATCCTGGTAAAAATATTCAAATGCTTGCATACCCTTTGTTTTTGTTAGGAGGACTAAGGTTAAGTAAGAAGGTTAAACACTTCAGCAAGTAAGGAAAGGGAACTGCAAGTCATGTGAATGAGAATACGGGATGCTATTTTGACATAACCTTAGCAGCAGCAGATGAGTTGGTGTTCTTATCTTACTGTACGTAGCCTGCTTCAGTTAGTGGCTTGAGGGTACTGGAAGACAACATAGTGCTCCTCACCCACAAATGCAGTGAGTTTATAAAATGCATCCCAGAGATACCTGGAATGTCTCAGCTCCTCAGTTCCTTCAACTCTGTCCAAAGGAATTGAGAAATCCTTTTGAGCTGTGTGCATCACTGGACAGTGGGCATCACAGGGATTGGAGAAGGCAGGAGTTTCCCAGTGACTGCTGATGATTCTGAAGGCTCTCTGCAGGTATATATTGGATGCAGGTTTGAGCTTGGAGGCTCATGGAAGGAGATATGTCACATTTGTGAAGATGTGATATTCTTGCTTATGCATAAACTTGAAAAATTACAAAGAAGCCAAAAGCTAGTATCTCGGAGGAAGATACAGAAACTAAAATATTCATCTGTTCCAACAGAAACTGCCTGATGAGATTTTTCAGTTGTGAAGTTAAGCTCATCTAAAGCATGTGAATTCAACTAATTTCAGCAAACTTTCAGTCATACTCATCCAGTGTTTAAGAATATACAATATACCATCCATGGTCAGACAGAGTAAGAGGTGATTTTTCTGAGAAATTATGTACAAGAAACTGCTGAATGAAATCTGGAACTAATTTTTTCCAGAACCACTATGAACCCTGGTACTTCGAAATGTACTGTTACTTCAGGTGGGTGATGCTGTTGGGGAATTACTGCATTACTGCCCTTGTAATTTATCAGATAGCTTCTAAAACTAGCCATTTTCTGTTGCCCAGGAAAGCACCATGCTGGAATTGTGTATTTCTTGCAAGGTGCCATGAAACTGGTAACACGTGTTGTAAAGTCCCCTGGAGGTCAAGCAATACAGATGGTTGTAATTGATGATCTATTAGGTCTCTTCCTACCTAGACAATTCTATGTTTCTACACAAAAAGGATTATTAGGATATAAACAGCTGAAACGGAGCTTAGAACAATTTCTACTATAATTACTTTTCCCCTTTTATGTCCCTTTCAAATACCTCTGAAAATATTGGTGTCACCCTGGAGTTGACCTACTAATTAGTCCTTCAGAAGTTTGATCAATTTATGTTGTATCAATTTATGTATCTGTCATGTGTTGTGTCATTACACAAAGAGGGAGGATGTCCTGGCCTCACAGTAAAAATCTGTCAGAGGATGTTTTGTTCCATTTCAGAGGAGAGTTTTTGCTCTATACACGCCTTGGATGAACAAAGAGGGGGTTGATTTCAGACATTTCTGAAACTGAAATAACTCCAAAGTGTTAGTACAGTGTGAAATAAATGTACAGGCACTTCATACTGCAGATGTTTTTAATTTTCTGGTTAATTCTCCCAATGCACTACAACAGTGTACGAAACATTGACAACAGTGGGTGAGTCTGTAGTCTGCACCCTTTCTGTATTTCATTAAGAATCTGGAAACACTCTTATGTGCAAGGAAGATGAAATCCAGTACCTCTTGTGAAATGTAGCTCTAGAATCCGCTATCTCTTCATAGTGCAATCAGTTTTACTTTAAATCAAAACCAAAGAAAATACAAGAGACAAACAGAGATAGTTCTTGTTGAGGTGGTGAACATCCTAACTTAAACTTCATTAAAATAATTTTTTTCACTTTCTCATAGCTTGTCTGCATGGTAATTATTAAAGTTGTTATTATAAACAAGTGGAAATCCTTATGCTAAAGGTTGGAAGGAAGACTGAATTAATTCAAAACAAAAGTAATTTGTGGGAAGGGTGATGTATTTAGGACAGCTTGCTAATACATGGTTTAGTTCATCATTCAATTCACTATTCCTATACTGGGAAAAACCCATGCATTCCTCTTGAAGTATACTACACAGAAGACATGGAAAAACATTATGTTTATTCAAGGGGCTTTCAGTGTATGCTTCATCTGTGACTAAATAGGGTCTGTGATGGATATACCTCAGTACAAATAATACAGGTGTGATTCTGAGGAAAGCAGTTCCATACTGCTGTCAGTCACTTTATGCTTAGCAATACATTACATAGGTTTTGATCAAACAAGACTTTTTAATTTCACAATGATTTAGAAGCCATCATTTCCAGCCCCTCTACTTGGCTCTGATGAGACCTCTACTGGAGTGTTGTGTCCAGTTCTGGAGCCCTCATCATAATAAGGACATTGATCTCTCGGTGCCGCTTGCCTGTTTGTAATGAAGCTGAGGGTGGGAGGTGGAGCACCTCCCTTATCAGGACATGCTGAAGGAGTTGGGGTTGTTCAGCTTGGAGAAGGGAAGGTTCAAGGGGGGACTCCATAGTAGCTTCTCAATACCAGAAAGGAGCCCCCAGGAAGGCTGAGTAGGACTTTTTAATAGTGTACAGGATGGCAGGACTAGAAGTTATGGATGCAGATTGGAACAGGGTAGATTCAGGGTTGATATAAGAAAGAAGTTCTTTACTGTGAGGGTGGTGAGACACTGGAACAGGTTGCCCAGAGAGATTGTGGACACCCCCTCCCTGGAAGTATCTAAGGCCAGACTGGACGAGGCATTGAGTAACCTGGTATAAAGAGAGATCTCCTTGTCCATGGGAGGGGGGTTGGAACTAGATGCTCTTTAAGGCCCCTTCCAGCCCAAATCATTCTAATGATTTGAAAATTTTTGTACCCCTTGATAGTATCCTTGGTACTCTTACAACATGTATATCATACCAATACACCGGAGGATGGTGGTGCAAGTTAGATAACTTTGTATATACAAGTGTATTTCAGCATTGCTTTATCTGCATGCAAATGCAAATGTATGTTTGTGAAAACTCAGATTTGCCCATTTATCTATTCTATTAGGAATGGAAAAGTCGTAGTTCTGTTTCAGACAAACATGATGAAATTCACTTTGTGTGACCAGTACAGAGACCATATTGCAGAGATGCACCTAATCTACATGCAGTTGCCAAATGAAGTCATGGTACTTTGTGTTACTTCTTTCAAGTTTTCAACAGGTAAATTTTGTCTGAGGGGCTTCTGACCAGTGCCTACTCAAATTGTGGATGTAAAACAAGTAGAGATGTAAAACAAGGTAGAGAAGGCTGGAGCAGCTACAACTGAGCTGTCCACTGGATCACTGGTGCCATGTGGCATAACTACAATTTGTGGCAAAAAGTCACTACTTCATCACTTCCTCTATTTCGCAATGACAGCAAAACTGAATGCAGCCCTAGATTCAACTATTTTGTAGTAAATGCTGTGGGAGCTGGCTTTTCAAATATACCCATTACTGAAATGTCAGACACTTGTTTTTCTAATTGCATTTACGAATAAACAGAGGTAGTGCCCTTTCCTACTTCAATATAAGCATCTAAATTGTGCACATTAGCTCCAGATTTTAATAAAGCTTCAGAGGATCTAGAGATTCTGTGCATCAGGGAATTAATGTATATTGTAAGGTGTAGCATAAAATGCAATGTGCATGTGAAGATGGCAATGGAAGTGCATAATTTTTTATCATATCTTGGTTTAAATATACTAAAATCAGAATACTTCCAGTATAAAAGTTAATATTTTATAAAATTTAAAGACTGCAGCTTCATTTCTGCTTTTTCATTCATAGCCAAGACAGATGTTTGGATGTGTATGCAATTATATTAATGGACATGTATGAATGCAAGCGGGTGCCAAAATCAGCTATAAAACCAGAACCTTCTTTAGTAAATAAATGAAAGTTATTGTGAAGCTGTTGTTACGGTCTTTCGACACAATTTTACTTAATTTACTCTAACATCTTTTAGGCAGACTGGCAATAACAGCATAAAACCAGAGGAGTGTCAGGAAACATACAATGAATTCTGGCCTTTCAGTTTTTTGAAGCTCCTGGTTGTGCTGAAACTTCACCGCTGTCAGATAGGTCTAAAGTTTGTTTAATCATCAGGTTTCTGCAAAAGCTTGCATTTGCCAAACAGGGTGATTTTTTCAGCTAATTTAAACCAGTGTATTGGATCAAAGGTGTTAGTGTTTCACATCAGTGGAGAATTCTGCCTGTACTATGCAATTGGCATGCTACAAGAAAAAGCAAGGGGTTTCTTGAGTTCACTGTCTTAGTGACCACAGTGGGAAGCACAGATCTAGGTCACATCTTCCATAACATGTTCATAGGTGAATGCAAGTGCATGTGCAAGAAAAACTTGGCATCAGGTGCAGCTGAATTCGTGTAATAGCTACACTTTCTATGTGGCTCACTCCAGCTTTGGACATGTGCTTCTCACTCATCCAGTTTGACCATGTTTCTCTGTTGAAATGAAGCTGATAGCATTCTTACAGGCCCTCCAGAGGCTTATTTTTTACTTTCCAGAGTAATAGATGAAAAACAAGCAGAGCAAACTGTTGGTGTGGTTATCCAATGTTCATTTTCTCTTACTGTCCTGCAATTGTTTCAGCTGTCTGTGCAACAGTCATCCACTCCTTGGGGGAAGAAAATCCCAGAAAAAGAAGGAGAAGAAAGAAAGTGAAAAAAGCCAAAACCAAACAAACCAAACTCTGATGGTCGTCTTGGGGCCCTAGTGGATTTCATCTTATACCAGAGCATCATTTAAGTGTATGTTCTTCCATCTACCTTGTTTGCAGTAAATAGCTGCCCGTTATGTCAGGTCAGGCAAGCACTGTGGTGTCACAGCTCAGCAGCCGTGATCAGCTTGCCAAGCATGCAGGGGACAGCCCTCAGGGAGCAGACGCATGTGTCAAGTTCTTGAGCTGTCAAGGCTCAAAGCGACAGTTTGTCTGGAGTGTTTAAAACATCCTTGCTAAGTTTCCCCTCCTACCCCTTCCTGCCTTCTTGTTGACAATCTGCTTGAAAGAAGACAGTTACCCCAGCAGTTTTCTTTAGACTTGTTTAATTCCACAAGGTGTAAGACACCAAATGCAATTCTTCTCATCTTTTAAGAGGCCAAGGTGAAGAGGCAGATGCATTATTGTAAGGAGGGAAAGGAGTCTTTTGTGTGAATACAAATATTGCCAGACAAATCTGATGCTGTCATTGCACCTTCCTTGTGCTCTTTGCCCACAGCAAACAAACTATGCTAAAGTTACTACAGCAACCAAAGAATTGTGTCTGGGGTGATCTTTTCAAGCTGCTTTTCAACCACATTTAGTTGAATACTTCATAGTGCTTTAACACAGCACCAAATTTTCCGCATGACATATTTTTGCCTTACATCATTTTAGCCTTAGAACACAGTAGGTCTGCCTGTGGGTTTCTTTGCATGAAAATAAGATTTATCTTGTAAACAGAGCTGAATCACTTATGGAAACATATCTTGCAATCCAGTTCCATGTCACTGCCACCTTTGCAGGTTGACTCTGGTCACGACAGAACCCAGAGCAATTTGCACTAGACACTATGTCTGATAGAATAAGCTTTAGAAATAAAACCTCTGGAAAAATATATTGTTCTATGTTCTCTTTGTAGTCTGACTTCCTCTGATCACAAGGAGGCACATTTTCATGCAGAACAAACATTTTTCTGCCCCTGAATGCCTTTTGCCACAAATAAAAGGTAATTTCTATATTTTTTCCAAAGTTGCATCACAAGGAAAAGAAGCATACCCTTTCTCATGAGGAGAGAAATCTCTCTTTTTACTGTCCTTCTTTTCTGTCTCCTAAAAACATATCAGTTTGACAGCTAGTAATAAAAACCCCTCCTTTATAAGTGATCCTGCCACTACCCATCTCCATAGGAGAAAGAAAAGCAATAAAGTAGTATAAAAAGGCTATCACTCCTCCCTTGCCACCACTTTTGCCATAGTGGATGTTCTTTAATAATTCACATTCTTCATCAGAAGTTATAGAGTTTAGAAGAGGTCCCAGCTGGGAAAGGCACAGTATAGGCAGCAGCAGACAGAGCAAACTAAATGGACATAAAGGTGCATCATGTTTATTCTCATACTTGTGAGGGAGTGACCTTGAGCTGTTAGCAGACACAAAGGATAAAATGCTCTGGACTGCCATATATATATCCTGAGCCAGCAAACTAGTCTGCATGACATTCCCACTTCACTGCATGGTTTCCCAGTGCAGATCATGATGCATATGCACAGAACAATGAACAAAAAGGCACTCTCTCATCCATTTTAATTGACAGATTAGTTACCTCCACTGGGGCTCTGTTAATCTCACTCAGATATGGCACAGAATGCCTCACAGTAACCCTAAGCTTTACACATGTGTTTTGCAGCATGCTGAACTTTTAGCATGTGCCGCCTGGAATTGAAGAAAAGGAAAAACAGCCACTGTGGAATAAGTAATTTTTCTTTTCTCCTACTATCAGCAGACTGTTAAGTCTCATGTTTCCAGTTCAGATACATGTTCTTTTTCCATCTAAGCATGTCCAGAAACTCCTTGGTAATCCATGGAGTTCTCCTGGCATTTTTCCCCATCTTCTTCTTCCTTGGGATGCACAGCTCCTGGGCTTGGAGGAGCATGATTCACTAGCATGATTCCAAAATCACTATTTTTCTATCTCTTCTACATCTTCCAGCAAACTGAGAAAATAATAAGCTTAACTACTTTATGAGGCATTTGGTTTAAGGGTGACCTATGGACACTGACCTTGTTCATAGCAATTCATGACCATACCTTTAGAAAGAGCTCTCCCATGTTCTTTTGTGACAACTTTGAAAGATGTATCAGGATGAACAGAAAACCTTCCTGAACTTTGAGCAATGTTTTTAAAAAGATGTACTCGATTTTAGATAATAGAACTGTATGGATTTGGCATTCTCCTCTAAAGTTCAAGATTTCAGGGGTGGTGAGAGAATCTGGGAGACCACCATTAGAATTCTCCTAACATCACATTGATTATACTGTGGAATGGAAACATTGCAGATTGCAGAAATGTTCAGAATTAAACAAGAGAGCATTTCATAAAAAAAAAAAAAAAAAAAAAAAAAAAAATGCAATTGGGAAAAGAGGGTTTATCAGAATGAAGACTCTAAGTGTTTTTTTCCTGTTTAAATGCATCAGAATTAATAACTGAGCTCTATTACTGGCATTCAAGGAAAATTAACCTAGTGGTTAGAAAATGTCATTAAAAGGAAAAGATTTGCTGTAAAAGTCTTTTCCTGATAAGATGGGTTGACCTAAATGATATTCCACAAAGTTAAGTCAGAGTGTTATGTGATGCTTTCTTATCGATTGTTGATTCTTTGTGTACCTTTGGGAGAAGAAACTACAACGAAATGTTTTGAAAGAAAAAAGAGTGACCTTTTCTATGAAGGCATTTTAATACTATGTGATGCTGAAATAAATAACTGGAGGTATAACAAAGGGGGGGGGAAACCTTTGTGTAAAAGTAGGTGGGTTTATATATCCAGGATTAAGTAAGTGTTACAATGTAGCAATTTCTAGCTACACCGAAAACTACAGTTTCAAACCAGCCTTTTATGTTCATGTGCTCACTGTTGGAGAGATAAGATAAAGTGACAATCTTTTACACAGAAAGCATGAAAACCCTGTCTGGGATAACAAATCAAGTGTTGCATCATTGTTACAGTTGAAAACCAGAAGATTCTGGAGTAATTTTTTTGCAATTCTGTTCTTTCAAAAATCACAGTATATTCTGGGACATTTTTGTTTGTTTAATGCTTTAGTCAAAAAGGGGGTATTGTTTGTTAGTCAATACAACTCTCATATACTTAAAAGAAGAAGCTTGGTGTATACTACAATAGTAGAAGGAAATTAAACTGTGTTTTTCCTTTGCATGATTACTTTTAGTACAGTATTTGAATCATATTTCAGTAAAGCTTATTTCTAGCCAACTGTCAGGCTGACTTATAGATGCTATGTTTTATACAAGACTTACAGGGGGCACCATGTAACTTATTCTTCATCAATTTCTTTATGGTCTAAATAGAACTAAACAATCCATCCTAAGCCTAATGTAGTCCAAATCCCAAGAGGAGGAAGGAGGGTAAGTGTGGATCTATGGAGGGTTATGACCTTTAAGCAAACTCCGATTACAGACAGGTACTGTGGGTAATTTCTCTTGGATCTTTACACACCTCAAGACTAAGTAGTTAATATTCTTGTGTTCAAGATGTGCCTATATAAAGTAATATATATAGCATAAAAGTATTCCTAAGCGTTTTAGCAGGAATATATTTTGGATGTAGTATTAATGAATCATAGGAACACATTAATACTGAAAACCAAGCACAGTAGAATCGAAATGGCATGACATTAATATGAGAATGAGTCTTTGTAACATACTGCAAATATAAATATACTTTGTTTAGACATAATGTTCCATCTGCATTTTGTATCTCATTATTGCTAATTAATAGCAGTCATAAAACATAAATAAACTGAGATGAGTAGTTAGCATTGAGAAGAACTAATCCTATAAAATGGATATGAAGGACATACAGGAGAGTGGAGTAAAGTATTCAATCTTTCCCTTCTCTTGCAACAAAAACCAAAATTCCCTCTTTCCCTCTGCCTTAGAGGGAAAAACTGGTTAATTTGCTTCCAGATAGTTAAAGTTTTCTACATTTAAAAAAAACAAGTTGGAATTAGAAATGCAGTATAGAAAAAAACGCACAAAACCACCAGTTTGTATTTGGACAGGAAAACAGAGCAGACAAGTAATTAGCTGGAGCTTTGTAGTTTCCTAGCTGTGACATCAGTCATACACAAGTATGCAGAGTTTCTCCCCTCCAAATCTGGGCAACAGGATTTACTCACCTTTATATTTACCATTTGTCTGAATTTTCCTGCTCTTGAGTCAGCATTTGAAGACAAGGAAAATATGTCACACTGCCATGACCTGTTATGACATCTTTATCTTTGTGGCAAAGTCTTCCTAAACTCAGAAGCTATGTTTTGATAATTTATGCTATTCCAGTTAATAACAAAAAAATTTATCTCTCTGCGACAGAAGATGTTCAAATTTGAAGGTGAAGAGGATGAAACAATAGAAATACTGTACAATAGTGCGTTGGTGTTCAGATCAGTTAATGCAGGCAAGAAGAGGATGGAAGTAGCAAAAGTCCATCTGACATAAGGTGGGCTGGAGATCTGCCTACCCAGTAGATAAGTTTGGCCCACAAAATAAGAGTAAGCCAGCTCCCAGCAGGGATGAGAAAGGCAGTATCTCATAAAATATGAGATACTCCATATTTCAGGTTCTCTACAAAGCAGTGATTTAGACTTTTCTTACTCTTGTAAAAAGTAAAACAAGAAAAATCTGTCCTGCCATTCCCCATTCAGTGGGAGAAACCCCACCACCTTTTACTTGAAAATATGTTAGAAAAACACAACACTCCAATGTGCAATCACAGTCTAGAAAGCCATCTGCATCCTGGGCTGAAATAAAAGAAGTGTAAGCAGGGAGGTGATTCCTCCCCTCTACTGTGAGACCCCACCAAAAGAACTGTGTTCAGCTTTGGAGTCCTCAGTATGGGAAGGACATGAACCTGTTGTAACGGGTCCAGGAAAGGGCCACAGGGACATTTAAAGGGTGAGGCACCTCTCCTGTGAGGACAGGCTTCGAAGGCTGGGGCTGTTCAGCTGCAAGAATTGTAGGTGCCAAGAAGACATTATTGCAGGCTAACTATCTAAAGGGGGAGAATATTTATTGGAAAGCGTAGTTATAGGACAAGGGGTAACCATTTTAAACTAAGAGGAGGTATATTTGGATTAGATACTAGGAAGAAATGCTTTACTGTGAGAGTGGTGAGACAGTGGAACAGGTTGCACAGAGAAGGTGAGCATGTGCCTTGCTTGGAAGTGCTCAGGATCAGCATGGATGGGGCTTTGAGCAACCTGGTCTAGTGACAGGCATCCCTGTCCATGGCAGTGTAGTTGAAACTAGATGATATTTAACTTCCCTTCCAATCCAAATCATTCTACAATTCTGTGATTCTATTTTGAGTGATGAAGGAATATCTGTACACCCCACAGTAAAGCAGACAGAGTTAGCATCCTCTAGTGCAACCTTTAGAGTGTATGCACACAATGCTGCTTGTTTTGATAAGCACCCACACAGGTATGGTTTAGTAAGAGAGAGATCAGAGAAGAATGTAGTCTGCTTATGGAGGTAACTGCTGCAATCCACTGGCAGAACACAATCATACACTTGAGATAAAAACAGACCAAATGAAATAATTTCCTAAAGAGCAAACAGAGTATCAAGCATGTCAGAGCAGAAGGCTAAGAGTAAGAGGCAGCATGAATCAGCAAGGCTTCCCTGGATAATGAAGGTGTCTTGAGTGGTGTGGTCAACAGTGGAACAAAGAAATACTTGCTAATTTCATACAGATCACACTCTTAAACAAATCCACTAAATGACCCAGTGTAATCCACTATGAAACTTCAGCCTTCTCAACAGGTGTCTGCTGATTTAGTTCTTGATTGACATTTGTAGCTAGCTGGGAAACATCATCTGTCAGGAAAACCATTCTTACTATTGACTGTCCACAAGAGAAAGAATTTGGTTCTGGAACTTATTTTTTTAACGCTTGTAATGAAGGTTACAAGATTACCCCAAGGTCAGCCAGTATAGGTCTTCAGTATCCTCAGGTGCTTTTTCTTCAGGTCAGCAAAAGTCTCTCTTCTTTCATGCTCTTTATGGTCATGTTAATAATGTTTTTAAAGCAAATGCCTCAAAGCTATTTAGAAAGTGTAAATAACTTTATATGGACTAAAAAAAAGCAATTTGATGCACACTGTTAATTTCACAGTCAAGACAGCACGCACCCTGTAAAATAGGGTACTGACAATGTGGCATTTTGATTGATCCCTTTATGCAAAACAGTACAAGAAATTTGTGACCAGTCTTATTTGGATAACCACAACTAGTTATCTGCTGTACAGAACTTGCATGTAAAGAGATCAGAGAACTCTTATCAAGTCATGATTCTCTTCAACATTTTGACCAAGTTTACCTTTTATTTTATACTTTATTACATTTGGGAACAGTCTTAGTTATTTAAAGTAAAATAAAAAGTGTTAACATGGGTTAAAATATTATTTACCCAACCCTTCTCTAGGTAATACCAGGGGAACAACAATTCCAGAGGGATGAGACTAGTATATGATGGTAATCAGTATATTGAGCCATAAGATAAACTGTGGATGAGAAGAATTTAAAAAAAAACAAACTGTCTCACAAAATAGCTATCATTCCTTTACTTTACACTTGTGTGGCTTTGACATTTTTAAAATTTTTTCTTATCTACCAGAATTTTGTGCATTTTAAAATTTTACATTTTCCTATATAACTGCTGAACATTCCTAATGATAAGTTGCTTCATTAGCCTCCCCTTTCTAATTTGTAGAAGCAATTTGCAGAGTCACCTGACACCAAAATTAGCTGTGTCTCTGTGTTGAAGTAATTGAAATTACAGAAGTGTTTAATATAGAGGAATTTGATAGTGGATGGACAGAGAAGTTACCTTATTTTTGAGTTAATTAAATCGTTTCAATACAAAAAAATACATGGAGGGGAAGAGTAGCCCAAAAGAAGCTTCATTGTTTAAGATAATTTTCAGTTGCAGCAGAGAGCACAATCTCATGCCACATACTATTGTTTAACTCTAAACAGCAGTCTTTAGCAGTCAACGTACTGGAGTCCATGCCTATAAGAGGACAAACACTGTTAAGTGTCTCTTGTACAAGATCTCTTTCTCTCCTTTTGCTTTTTCTTGAATAGCAACTAATGTTTGGATACATCCTGATAACATCTCTTCCATGGAAGTTCAAGAGTGAACAAGATCAGGATATTTTTCAGAGTCACATTATTGTCATACAGCAAAACATTGATAAACCTAAGACTGATTAGATTACAGACAATCACAATTTTTTTAAGCTCTGTTTCATATTAGCCCAATAAATCTATCAGCTGAGCAGATAAAATTATACAGTGGATAAGATCTTATTTTTTATTTATTTACAAAACTGCCAGGGTGATTTTTAGGACTTCATTTTATTGTGTCCACAAAGATATGACTGATACAACACTGGATAAGATTACAGGTTTGTTCTGCCTCCAAGAAAATGTATAGCATTCTTCCTTTGTTAGGGGAAGTTGCTGTAGCTTGGTTTTCCCCTGAACATAGAATCATAGAATCATAGAATAGTTTGGGTTGGAAGGGACCTTAAAGATCATC
>VZTY01026448.1:90699-124485 GCA_013400935.1 Turnix velox
TCATAGGGCAGTTGCTCCAGCCCTTTGACCATCTTTGTGGCCCTTCTCTGGACCCGCTCCAATAGTTCAATGTCCTTCCTGTGTTGAGGGCTCGAGAACTGGACGCGGTACTCCAGGTGGGGTCTCACCAGTGCCGAGTAGAGGGGCAAAATCACCTCTCTAGACCTGCTCGTCACACTCCTCCTGATGCAGCCCAGGATTTGGTTGCCCTTCTTGGCTGCGAGTGCACACTGCTGGCTCATGTTAAGTTTGTCATCAATTGACACTCCCAAGTCTTTCTCTTCGGAGCTGCACTCAAGCCACTCTCCACCCAGCCTGTATCTGTGCTTGGGATTGCTTTGACCCAGGTGCAGGACCTTGCACTTGGCCTTGTTGAACTTCATGAGGTTGGCATGGGCCCACCTCTCAAGCCTGTCAAGGTCCCTCTGGATGGCATCCCTTCCTTCAGGTGTGTCAACTGCACGACACAGCTTGGTGTCATCTGCAAACTTGCTGAGGGTGCACTCAATCCCACTCGATCCCACTGTCCATATCTCCTACAAAGATGTTAAATAGCACCGAACCTTAGGTAGGTTCAGTAACTCTTTTCAGCAACCAGGGGCAACTATAAAATATTTTAATATGTTCATTCTTTTAGAGGCCTGAGTAGGTACTCACTCAGCACTGCAGAAGGCTGGGAAGTTTGGGAGAGGGAGACACAAGGGCTCATAATGTATGCAGGGAATGAGTTCCTCGCACTGCAGTCAGTCCCTTTTGGGAGAGAAGGCTATTGCACAGTATCTGGCAATGAGGATCAGGAGGCTTGTTTAGGCCAACATCTTAGAAATCATGGGAACAAATGCGTGCAACAGTCAATGCCCAGTCATGCCTTTCGGAGCATGGCCTGCTGGCAGTGCTGTTAGCCTGGCAAGTGGAGGATTGATGCTTTTGCTTTATAGAACTGTTAGTGCCTCTGGCCAAGAGACATCAACACCATTCCAGATCTGTCCCCACTGTGGGCCATACTCTCTTAAATGTAAAGCAGCAGAAATGTGTTGCTTTGAAAGTCAATGATAGGCCAGAGTATTTGAAAATCTTTAAAGATAAATAGATTTGGATGAATTATGTGCTGAAAACTTACTCAATATTACAAACCAGGACAAACATATCTAACATATAGTTGAAACAGGCCTGTAACAGTAATATCAGTAGTGATCTGCATAGTTTTTAGTAACTGATTATTGCAAATAAATAGGGATCTACTTTGCATTTGCTTTCATTATAGATTTATATTAAATTTATCTTTCAGAATTTTAATTGAAAGTGCTACCAGATGATCCATTTTACAATAGCAAAAAGATAAGAATGTGACTGGATTCACATTCTTCAAGCCCTAGTCTGTATACATTGGTATTGATTGAAGTAATGCATCCATCAGGGAAATAAAAATGCCAGGCACTATTTAATTAAACAAAATTACTTCTGTGGCTTTCACATAGTTTTGCTTATTTTTTTCCCCTTCTGGGATTCCCACTAACATATGGTAAGCTTTGCAAATTGCTCTACAATATATATGCAGTTAGAAAGACATTTTTTACAGAAATCATCATTTTTTACTGACTCTGCTAAGTGAGGAAAAAATAAGAATGTAGGCTTTAACATCCAAATTATGTTCTAAGAAATTATCCCTCAGAGATGTTCTTGTATCTCTACAAGTAAAAGAAGCATCTCCCCCCAGATGTTAAGAAAAAGCAGTGACTCAAACTCTGTCTGTTGGAGAGAGAAATGCAATGAGAAATGCTCTTCAAGAGTGAGAGAGCTTTTTCTTCTTGCCCAGACACTTGTTAAGACTGTCTTAACCCTTGGCATCTTTTTAAAAGACGATAAAGTGAGCAGAATGGGATGGGACAGCCAGGCAAGTCACAGGAGAGTACAATGGAAAATGAAAAGAGTACGATGTGAAAACACTCACTGTTGAGAATGGGCCAACACCACAGCTGAACCTGTAGGTATTATAGTCCCGATTAGGCACAAAGCAGTAATGGAAAATGGTCATTCAGTATTCAAGGTGGGAAGCTGTGTAACAATTTGTTTCACAACAAAAAGTTGACAGAACAAATTCAAAACAACTCTGTGTGCATGTTTACATGGGAATCTATTGGCATCAGCAGTGCATTTGAAGGTGTGTTTCAAGTCCCTTATGCTTTTTGTAACATTTTCAAATTCATTACTGTCTTCAAGATGACAGGAAACTCAGGTCTGCCTTCCTCCTGGGAGATCTTTATTCACAGACAAGTCAAAAACCCTTGACAAAAGGCAACCAAGGGAACTTACTGACCTTTTAGCTGCCTGTCTAACATCAGTGCAAGAATTGTTTCCTGATAAAATGAGAAATTCAATACAAGGGGAAACATAGCAGTTATTTGAGTAGATATCCATTTTATTTTACTCCTTGGGCTGTCTTTCAAACAGAAAAGAAATGTAAATAAACAAGACCCCATCCTTCATTACTGTACATTTACCAGAGCTACCAATGTTGTACACAAGGGTAACATCGTTCTTGCTCCATTGTTCAGCCCTTGTCTACTCTCTCATTCACTTATCGATGATTACCTCTTTAAAAAAACCCTAGCATTAGAAATCCTACGCTGATGCTGTCCCATCAATTTTTGTCCTTAATTTTAGGAAAGGAGGTCCCCTTCATTGAAACCCATCAGTACTGCCTCAGTTATTTGGAAATCAGCTGATTCTTCAACCATGATTAACTGTGGTAACTTCCATAGTTTGGAGGACTGGTAAATGCCAGCACGCACAAAGCTTGTCTAGATTTGTATCTCAACACATCTAACACTTTTTCTGTATGAATGCCTTTTCATTTCTCTCCCTTTTCCCAAATGAAGTATCTCTTTCTAAAAGGATCAGTCTAAAAGCTTTGAGCTTTCTTGTGGAAGGTCTAAACTGAAGAACACATCGGGGACAGGAGTATCTCTCCTATGAGATAAGGCTGAGAGATCTGAAACTGTTCAACCTGAAGAAGAGAAGGCTCAGGGAGATCTTATCAATGCACATAAATTACCTGAAGGAAGAGTCCAAAGAAGATTCTATTCAGTGGTGCCCATATCAAAGGCAGAGAGGCAAAACCTGAAATACAGGATGTTCCCTCTGAATGTAAAAACACTCTTCCACTGTGAGGGTGGCTGAGCACTGGCACTAGTTGCCCATGGAGGTGGTGGAATCTCTACTCTTGGAGATATTCAAAACTCATCTGGACAAGGACCTGGGCAATTGGCTTTGAGCTGAGAAGTAGGACCAGATGACCTCTGGAGGTCTCTTCCAACCTCAGCTCTTCTGTGGTTATGTGATACATGCAGAACATTTGAGGCCAATAGATAAACTGGGTTCTTCAACGAGGAGCAGTTGCCATTTTATGTATGGAAAGAAACTCAAAAGAATATGAGACTCCATCTTTGACAGACAGTATGACATTAAAAGTGCTTGCATTAACATGTCATAATTTGGAAGAATCTCCCTATTGTAGTCTGTCAGCCTTTTTTTTTGTTTTAGTATACTAGCAATTTCAACATTTCATACTTTGGTGTGTGCATGAGGATGTATTTTTGCATATAGAACACAAATTACAAGAAATTTTAAAAAAAAAAGTCTCTGATGCTTGTAGAAACTAACATACCAATCTAAGAGTCAGTTGTGGTCTGTTATGAAAACCCCAAATTGTAAAAAAGTTTAAGTACAAAATTTAATCTGTGAATCTTACGTGTAAGACTTGATTCACACATCCTTATTGCTCATCTTTTGCATCATGAGTTTCAGTTGGCTAAGCCAGTTCTTTAAAAGTTTGCTCCCATCCTATGGTTACAACATGAAAAATATCCATTGTGAAGACAGAAAAGGCAGGAAAAGTCTATTACTTTGTAAATTTAATCACACCATAGTACCTTTGTCTTCTGCAGTTAACATACAATTACAGAACAATTTGGGTTTGAAGGAGTCTTAAAGATTATCTAGTTCTAACCCCCCAGCTTCTATGCCGCCACCTGCTTTTGGAATTACAGAGTTCTTATACACAGCCATGGACTGTTCTTTGTCATTTGATCTTAGTTGACCACTAGTGTATTAGCATAGATTCATCCTCTTGCTTGGGTTCAGGCAGAGCTGCTGGTTAGCCACAGGAAGGGCATGTAAGCCCATGCATGGGCACAGAAGTTTTTGCAGTGTTTTCCTTTTCTCACATTCTTCCATGGTCTTCATCTAAGAATCAAACTGCAGCTGAAGAAAACAAAAAATCTAGCAGTAATTTTCTTCAGACTGCTAGTAATATTAGTACCTTCTCTGTCTGAATCCATATATCTGATGCATGTGGAAATTTGGCACTGTACAGTCAAATTCTAAGAAAAGGTGAAATTTGTGATCTTCCTTGCTTGTGTTTTCCCCTCTCAGTGAAGCTACTGTTACAGTGGATATTCATGCATGAATCCCAGAACAGTAGCCTATGACATCATTGGCAAAATTGAAGCTATTAGATGATATTTTTCCTTTTTTTTCATACCCACAGTGAGAAAACTTATTATTGTAATTATTGAAATGCTGTCTGCACACTTCATCAAAATACAAAAAGGTTTCTCACTGGAAACAAAAGCCCACTTCCCTGTGTGATACTGTCTCTTCTACATTGCTTCAGTGATGATGTATGCTTATGTATTTTTTTTAAGTGACTGCTTCAGTATACTGAATATCCACCAAGGACAAACAACAATCAGATCTTACCATCTGTTTTGAGTTTAACTGCCTTAGCTTCTGTGGGGACAAAGAAAAGGCAAAACAAATTGTCGTGACTGATAAAAATGATACAGCTGCCTTTTCAGGGTAAGCTGCCTCTTCAGATTTTCATTTGCTAAAACAGTCCACTTTGTGCACTACAGGGCATCCTACTCCACACACATGTAAGTTCTGGTACTGTCTGTCTGGTACTTAACCCAGCTCCATGTACAGAGGACAGGGATTTTACTGATGGGATGATGAATCAGTTTGTTATACTCCCACACTTGCTAGCCTTGGTGCTATGGATTATCACTCAAACCTAGAAACTCAGCTTCTAGAATACTCAGAAAAATTCATTTCTTCAAATATCCAGCTGGAAACAAATACAGAATAGTCTTTTTGATATGTCGCCAAGATTTTTACACTTCTGCTCTCTGTTATAGATGAAATTTTGCTGCTACAGGAAACCCAGGTTGTTACTTGAACCACAAATAAACATTTGAACTAAATTGCGGAGCTTCTGACATCTTAGAGAGCATCATTCCAGGTCAGCTGTACAGAATCCCAGACTGAGTTTTAGGAAAATTCAGTGATCACTTTCTTTACTCTCAGTTGTGTTTCAATTTGGTTAAAACATTTGGCCATATTTGCAGTAGCAAGTATATCACTGTATTTTAATTCAATTACTATGCATTACCATAGGGCTAAAACATGTTAGACCTCAGGGCTTCAGGGCTTCATGAGGACCAAAATAGTGCGAGCTAAGGATGCAAAATGTGGATGTGTAAAATAGAATAAGGAAAGGACTGAGAACAGGGGGCAGATGCAGTGCTCACACAACACACTCCACATTTACTGGATTGTTTAATTGTAGTACATAGTGGCTCCTTTCTTCTGCCCTTTGATAACAACTCTACTTTATGTATGATTCCCAAAAGAGAGCCAGACTTCTATTATGGGACATTTCTTCTGTACATTGGTTAAGAATTACAAAAATGAAATATTTCACAGCAGGTTTTTCCTGTATTGCTACCTGCCTATGGTGGTAGCTTTGTCTCTTCCTCAAAGTTGACATTCACCTACATTTTTTTTTGCTGCACCTGAGAGATGCTGGATTATTCTGCATTTTAAAACAAAGCTCTTCTGGAGCTGATCTATATTCAAAGATGCCACAATAACCCATTGGTTCCAGCTGATCAGTTCCATGCACCAAACCAATTCCATTGGCAAGGCCATTTTCACATTTTTGTCAGCTTCGCCTGCCTTAGGGCCAGTGCAAAGCTCCTGGGCAGATGAGGTAGGTAACACCGGGAGAAGACTTTTGAAGTAGCCCCAAAAAAAAAATTTGTTCATGGCTGTCTGTCTGAAGTGAGTTGCCATATCAATCTGATGTGATTTTTTTGTCTATAAAGTATCCTCTAAAAGGTATGAAGCATGGCATTGTATTTCTATAATGAGAAGAATCTGATGTCAACATATTGTTCTTTTATGTTGTAGGATAGAAAGGAAATTTCTCTCATGTCTTGCTACAGTCAGTGAGATGAGGAGAGATGTAAGTCTTACTCCTTTGAAACAAAGATCATTGCTCTACAGCATGAAGAGAAAACTAAGAAAATGCTCATCCCAGGCACACAGTTCCCATGCCCTCATACCACTTGTGCCAAGTACAGGACCCATCACAACAGCACCACAGAGAATATACAGCTTTGGAGAAGAAAAATAGATCCAGAGGAGGGCCACAAAGATGATCAGGGGGCTGGAGCACCTCTCCTATGAGGACAGGCTGAGGGAGTTAGGCTTGTTCAGCCTGGAGAAGAGAAGGCTGCGGGGTGACCTCATTGCAGCCTTTCAATACCTGAAGGGAACCTACACCCAGGAAGGGAGTAAACTCTTTGAAAGGGCTGACAATAGCAGGACTAGGGGAAATGGATCCAAGTTGAAGGAGGGAAGATTTAGGTTGGATGTTAGGGGGAAGTTCTTTACTAGGAGAGTGGTTAGGTCCTGGAACAGGCTGCCGAGGGAGGTTGTGGATGCCCCGTCCTTGGAGGTGTTCAAGGCCAGGTTGGATGGGGCCTTGGGCAACCTGATCTAGTAAATGTGGTTTTTTGGTGGCCCTGCTAGGCAGGGGGGTTGGAGCTACATGATCCTTGAGGTCCCTTCCAACCCGGGTCATTCTGTGATTCTGTGATTCTGATTCTGTGATCCCAAAGCCAGCAGATCTGACTGTTCTTCTATTGTAATGGTGGGGGTAGGCTGAAATGGGAGTCTGTTCAGGTAAATTCTGTTTGGCAGATGATCCCAGAGACAACGCTGTTTTCAGTACAGGCCAAGGCTGTGACTTGAGACAAGGGAAGCAATGCAAGATCCCTCAGGCTTCAGTTCTTCCCCCAACTCTCCCTTTCGCTGCGGTGTGCAAAAACAATGAGGGAATTCTTCAGAGACAATTTACAGTCCAGTGATCTATGCCACCTATGAGATTAAAACTGCATTTAGAGATAAATCAAGTGTAATCCAGAGGGTTTTTCACAAAGCTTACCATTTCCTCAGGATATTTATTTCTCTGGAGTCTGGTTCTGACAACAAATATTGATAAAATGGTCAAATTTATTATCTAAGTTTAAAACATATTTGATAGAATTTACTGGCTAATATTTTATTATGTATCATCAGTTCATCGGAAAATTATATTTTGTCCTAATTTTTTCCAGACACTTTGAAGTTCTCTGCACCTGGCATGACCAAAGGAACTGTCTGTGGTTCCTGTGTGAAATCTTCTTTCTGGCATTTACCCTCACTGAAGAGCAGGTTCTCAGGAGACAACAGAGGAGACCCAGAGTGCTATTGATCATAGATAAATGAGCTACAGTAAGAAATCACAGAGAAAGTTCATCACCTTTTTTTTTTTTGTTATGAAGACCTTTCTTAACTTCTTTCTAATCACTGGGTAGAAAGCCATAAATCAAACCAGCAAGTTTGGGCTTTGGAAACTTAGCAGGCAGGGTGTAGCAGGAGAACACATAAGAGTTTGAATTATTGTATGCTGCAACCTTCCATGTTTATGCTTGAGACATAAGTTATGGAAGTGAACATAAATATGAATTAAATATCTACAAAGTCTTTTTTCTTCTGTCCTTTGATTACAGCTCTACTTTATTTATGACTCCCAAAAGAGAGCCAGACTTCTATTATGGGACATTTCTTCTGTACATTGGTTAAAAATTACAAAAATTAAATACTTTGTAGCAGTTTTTTCCTCTATTTCTACCTGCCTGTAGTAGTAGCTTAGTCTCTTCCTCAAAACCTTCTTTTTTTAGGTGATTTTTCATCTGTAGGGGAGAGTCTTACTACAATTTGTCTACCTCTTTCTGTGATTTTCTCTAAAACCAGGTGATTTAGCTGTATCAAGTATTTTATGCTTCTGTCACTTGCTGCGTTGTTAAAATATTTTCATTGCTAGAACATGTAATACATTAAAGTAAAATAAAATAAAATTTTGAGAGGAACATACAGCAAGTTTTGGACTGAGTAAAGTTAGAGGTTATATAGGTTTTCATGCTTGCAGATTAAAGCAACATTTTCTTGCTTGCATTACAACTCTAGGCTTTTTTTTCTGGACTTCACTGTTCTTAGGTGAAAACTCCTCTAAGTTTCAGCCTATGTTTTAATTATTTTGTTTAATTTATTGATGGGTGTTACTTATTTGTCCTTGCATCAAACCTCACCTTAGCTCTTCTCCCTCTCGGTTATTCATACCTAGCAATATTTATAAAATAGTCTTTTCTACCTTCCGCCTTCATTTTGATAGACTATTTCCTATTGACATAAGAAATTGTTCCACAGAGAACATAAATCTGAATACCATTTAAAAAAATTTGTGGGTTAATATATCAGCCTTTATTATTTATTTCATTCTTCCCTGAGCAGAGCATCCTCTTAAGTACTGCAAGCATGACTGCTGGTCTAGGCTGTTTATTTTATTTCTGTAATACTTGGAGTTCATCTCTTGCACTGCTAATGGCTGTTACTGCAGCATGCTGCCTGAACTTCTTGCATCAATATAAAAACTTTTCAGTTATTTCTTTCTGGCTGCACTCAAATTATTCAATGAATTATATACAACCCTTTTTCTTATGCCTTTAGAAAAACTTCTGCTGTTATCCAGATTAGTTCTCATTTTTCTCATTATCCTTCCTTCTCTGCTCCCTTTACATCTTCTCATTTGCTTCACCTGAGGGCTTTCAATTAAAATTAAATTCAAACTAAATCCCCTTGATTTAAAGACTATGTCAGCTGTGCCATTACTGAGACCAGTGCAGTGCATCTTTGTAGGTGGCATGAACAGTGGGACTGAGTGCACCCTCAGCAAATCTTCTCACTACACGAAGCTGTGGCACAGTTGACACACAGGAGGGAAGGGATGCCATCCACAAGGACCCAAACAGGCTTGAGAGGTGGACCTGTACAAACCTTACGAAGGCCAAGTGCTGACCTTTGCATGTGGGACAGGAAAATACCAAGCACAAATAGAATAGATAGAAAAGACCAGCAATGAGGAGAAGGACTTGCAGTCATGGTTGATAAGAAGCTCAACATGAACCTGTGATGTGCACTCGCAGCTCAGAAAGTCAAATAAATGCACCAAAAGAAGCCTGTCCAGCAAATCAAGGGAGGAGATTCTACCCCTCTCCTGTGTTTTGGTGATTCCACTCCTTGAGTAATATGTGCAGCTCTGAGGCCCCTAACCTAAGACAGATCTGCAGGAGAGAGCACAAAGGAAAGCAACAACGATGGCTGGAGCACATCTACTATGAATACAGTCTGTCAGGATTGAAGTTGTTCACCCTGGAAAAGAAAAGGTTCTGTGGAGACTTTATAGTAGCCTTTGAATACTTAATGCAGGTTTACTAGAAAGAGAAGATGGGACTATATCAGAGAGTGTAGAGATGCAAATAGTTTTAAAGTGGAAGATGATATATTTAGAATAGATAATAGAAAGAAATTCTTTACTGTGAGGATGACGAGACACTGGAACAAGCTACCCAAAGTCGTAGGTTTCTCTTTCCTGGAGGAAAGGGACACTTCTCAAGAAAGCACCTGTGCAATTGACTACTTTATCATGTCATCCTTCCCTCTAGAACAAGTTACCATTTTTTGGCATGGCCATTTTTCATCTCTGGTCTTTTTCCAGAGGATCTGTTAGTCTTATTTGTTCTGGTAGGAAAAGTTTAAACTAGATCAGGATTATCTCCTTACCTTAGATGTGCTCCTACATCCCATTCTTGCTTCTGGTGGTCAGTAACCTTTTCCTAGGGGTGTTCAATTGCCAACGCAACCTGTTACTCTGCTCAAGGAGTCTTTGAGTTGTAGTCGGGTGCTGCAACTCTTGTCACTGGTTAGAGACCAGAGAAACTTACCGCCACATCATTCAATCCTAGGTTATCAGTCATCTTTGTTATCCTGCATATCCTAAGAAGAACAAATGGTTATTCCCTTTCTTCTTTTTCCAAGAAGTAGGAGCTCACAAGCACAGGCACCAAATAGCTGCCTGATTTAGGCAAAGGCATGCTGCTTGGGATTCCCACAGCAATGCAGTTCCCACTGTATGTCTGTAGGCATGAACTGGGTATTTGTCAAAGGTTTCCTGCAAAGCTAAAATAAACAGGACAAAAACTATCCAGGGAAATTGTGTTTCATCCACAGAGGAAGCCTCAGATTTACAGTGTAGTGATTGGGTTGACTTCGGTTTTATTTGTTAAGAATGGTTAGCAAAATGTTTCAGCTTATGGCACAATTCACCCTTTTGATGGCAAGAACTCTTGAGCACATGAATAGAAGAATCCATTTTTTCATAATTCTTTCTAGGTATTTCAGTAAGCATGGTATGGTGAGTCAATTGCCAGCTCTTATAATTTTTCAGGTTTTTTGTTTTGTTCAAATTTTTAATAGTTTCATTACTTTAAAAGTTTATTTTTTCAGTATTCTTTTGAAAAGAGATTTAATCAGTAAGTAAAGAAAAAGAAAAATCATGTTTGGACAATGTTCCCAAAACTCAAATAAAAAGTAACTGTTTTGTTTAATCCTGAAAAATAAATTCTAAAATCATAAAATATATTGTATTAAAGCTTCTTTCTTGTCTGGGTTTTTTTATGGTGTCTCACTTTCTGCTTTTTTCTGATTTTATTTCCTTCTGACTTGTGTTACAACTTGTGTTACAACAGAGGTCAGACCCTGCAAACCACTGGTACCCAGAATGAGGCCAACTTTTTCACGGGCTTATTTTGAGGGTCTGGTCAGGTTGCAACAGTTAAAAGGCAGATTGCGGCTTGAGCTTTTCATTGCTTTTATCTATTCTTCACTTTTTTTGTGTTACATAGGAAACAAGTAATTTATTATATTATTGGCAGACCATGCATGTTGTTAAGAACTGCTATCTTAAGCATAAATCATTAACAGGAGATGCCAGAGAAGATTACTTGCCCTCTGACGCCTTATATCCTCATCCTCTGTCCATTATCCTAAATGCTGAAGAGTCTGGACTGAGACCTCTTTGCCATCTGTCTGTCTTTCAGTGTTTCCTCATATGACACTTACCTCCGTTCTACTTATGGACTGAAGAGTATATAGGGAGGTGACTCATCACCCCACAAACCTTTCTTGTATCTGCATCAGCACACAGGAATAGCAGTTCCTCACTGCAGAGACTCCACATATGCACAATCCTAGCAATCTTTTTGTTATATATTTGCCAAGAAAATAGACCCTTTCAATCTAGAGGGACTCTAGATTCCCAAATGTATAAAAGAACCATAAAGACAAAAATAATCCAGCATATAGGCACAATTTGAATGAAGCTGCATATAGTGGATCTATTCCTGTTTTCATTCATTAGTAGTAGGAGGCCAGTAAACTCACAAATAATTGTACACCACACTGTCATCAGCCTTTTTAAAATGTACATTGAAAATATTCATCATCTAAAACCATTTCTCTCTAAAGCCCAGTAATGGAAGTGAAGCAAAAAGATAAAACAGAATTCTCACTGCTCAGCCTTCATCACAGCAGATTGACAGCGATGCTCCCTTTGCTTCCTATCTTTTATTCTTAAATACAAACTATTAGTTACTAGTTCTCATTAACACTACGAGTTTGGAGAGAGACATTGGTCCTGTTAAGATGCAGGCTGTCCGCATGTTCATTCCTGGTCAGTGTTACACATGGTCACCAGCATCAGCTAGTGAATAGCTGTGTTCCAGAGAGAGGAGTGTAAACTGGATCAATTTGGCAGAACAGTGACGTACAGCTAGTGCAGACTGGGCAGGAATATGGTACCACAATCCATCCAGGAGACTTCTGATAGTGAGGTAGGTGTGTATGTGTTATGGTAATGGCAAATAAATGTATTTGCCAGCCAGCAGCAAAGACTACGCCAGCAGCATCCAAACCTACCACCTTGCAAAATTGCAGGAGATGTGCTCTTCTTGCCTGTGGTGTAAAGAGGAAAAGAGTTCTGTCAAAGTCATGGACCTCTCAAATCCCCCTAACTGGACTGACATTTCTAAGTAAAGCTCAGCACTTGCTTCAGTAAATGGATAATGGAGATGATGAAGTAGAATTTGAAAATATTATACCACCGGGATTGTCTGGGAAAATATCATTGCTGTGATTTAATTCCCTGGGTGTGTTCAATACCAGCAGCATCTCTGGATTTAAAAAGGTTTTCTTTAGGAGCTGTGGTCCAGGAATCTCTGGCTCAAGTGGTTTCAGTTTGCCTTACTGACTACATCAGGAGTCACTTCAGGGAGTCTCACAAGTGTCAGAAGAATGACATCTTACAACGAAAATTAAAGAAAATTATAATTGAGCAGTCATGAAAAAATTTTTATGTTATTAAGGACCTTATCCCTCACTGCTCTGTACATTTTTCACCATTTTTACAAGAACACAGAAGCTGTAAAATGCTGCCTTACTTGTTCACACTGCACTTATGTAAAGATCAGTAGATTGGAAACCGAGGATTCATATCTAGTGGACACACACTTGAGACCTAGCACTCAGATTCTTCCTTCACAGACATACCTGGCAGCTGAAATGTCTTGCTTCCATCTCTGGAGAGTAAAAGCAACCTTTTCCTGTTTGCTGTTTTTTGATTACCCTGGCTGTCACTATGGCTGTTCTACTATGTGGTTATCACACTGGGCATTAGTCACCAAGCTTCTTTCTGCTTTCATCTTCATGCCCACCACTATCTATCAGGAGTGTAATTTAAATCACACTCATGTAGCTATTGACTTGAATAGAGGATTTCAGAGTTAATTCTGAAAGGTCAGCTTTTTCTCCCTGTTTGAGCATTATCAAAGATTTTTTACTTTAAGTCTCTGGTGAATAGCATGATCCAAAAACTGCTGCATCCCTTATGGATCAAGAAGCTATGCTAAAGAGATGCTGTCAAGTCAGCCCATGAGGACATTGATAAAACTGGGATACCTGCTGCTTTAACATCCCTGTTCTGGCTCAAGATCCTGTACTAGCTTGGGAGCATCTGGCTGCTGAGGGGAAATGTGCGGACACCCTAGGAGACTAGATATGCCCATCTAAGCTTAAATCAGTTGGAAACTATGTATGATTGAAACATGTAAAAGTCTTCAGCTTCTCAGAGGGCTCAACCCATTCTTGGGCACTGGCCAACTTTATCTCTGGAGAGAGATCCACGAGGAGCACCCCCCGCACACATGCCTTCCCCCGCTGCCCTGAGTCCCAAATCTCTGTCTTCTCTGGGGAGCAGCACCAACCAAGGCACAAGGTGGTGCTGGGAGATAAAGGCTGATGGGTGGCATGGATGGTCTGGGAGACAAGCTAATGGCCTGGGACATATCCAGCAAGTATGCAGTGGGAGGAGATTCTCCCTGCTACCACAGCCCTATCTACTACTGCTCTTTGGGAAGAAAGTGAGAGCCTGACACTATTTTTATTGTTACAAGGGCTTTTCCACCTTCTTGAATGGAAAATCTCACCCAAGGAAAAGGCTGTGATATGAGCTCATACCTTCTAAAGCTTTTACTGTGCTTCCCAACATACACATGTACTCCTCCCTCACACTCATCTGTTTCCTAGTCTTCCTGCTTGCTCAAGCTCAAGTGACCACAAAAGTGTTTGTCTCCTGCCTTGCTGACAATTCACACATGTCTAATTTCACCTCTTCTTGGTACTGTGATTAAGGAAAGCACTCTAACACTTGTTTTATGTTTGAACATCTTCAAGTGAAGTCATTGGTTCTCAGTGATTTATAATATTTAAGACAGTCTTGCAACGGGTAACATTTAGCATAACTTAGCAGGAGAAAAGGTATTCTGTCATGCTGTGGAAAAAAACAGTGAAAAACAGGTATGTGCTTTCACCTTTCTTAATTACACAGCCCTACCTGTTACACTTTAAAAAACAGAACTAAAATAAACAAAACCTTCCCAAGCTTGCTTCTTCCTAATAGGTTGTTACTATTGCTGCTGTCACAAGGATAACTGCAAAGATGGTATGGTGGTTTTGTCCTAAAATGAAGTTGAAAAGACAGGTGTCTTAAACACCTGTGAAAGCGTGGAATGTGGGAAGCAAGAGCAGACCAAATTTATTGTTACTTGAAGGCACTTTTAACATTATCACCTAAAGTCAGTTGTTAGTTTCTCTTCAGGAGCGAAGTCTCTTCAGCAAACGAATGCTTAATAATACTTATGTATTATTTTTGTAATCATTTTTGTAATCATTTCAGTCTGATATTAAACATAACTTTTTTGGATGTCTCTCTGATACAAGGTATATGTGTTAGTGTTAGGACAGTGAATAATTGGATTCATATCTCTGTTACGTTTTCAAATTGCCAGGTCAGATATGGGTCTCTGGATGTAAATTCTTCAATTCTATTCTAAGTCAAAGGAATGTGACAGATTTAATACCTAGAATAAGTTATTAACTGCAATGATGCATAAACCAGTGACTCTTTCAGAAATAGTAGTCTATACTGCTTCTATTTTCTAAAGAAAAACAATCAAAATATAATCTCTTTGCTTCTTGCAGATCTTGTAAGCATTTTTCTTGATTAATCCATGTAGAATTTGAAAATGACATGGCCATAAATACAATCTTCTTACTTTCTTATTGCAGTAATAATTTCTGTTGTGATTAATTTTTCCTTTCAAAATTATAAAAGGGAGAGGAATTTAGACATACACATGGCATTAAAACATCACTAGCTATAAACAGAAAGTGCCTGTCCTACCACAAACTGTTTATAGAAGACTAATATAGAATTACAGGCTGTGTCAAAAGAAATCAAGAAAGATTGGGCAAGTCAGGAACTTTGCCAGCTTGTGCATGTGCTCAACTGAAAAATAGGTAGAGTGACTTTTAGACTTTGTAAGACTGAAAATACCTCTGCTTGCTTCTCCTACAGGCTTATTAGTTATGGTGTACTCCATGCTTTTCACCTCAGTCTATTTAAGCCCTGCTGTTGCAGGGACTGTGGTACACAAGCCAGATCTGAGAATTTTGATACACAAAATGTGACCATATCACTCCACACCTGGTATTTGCTTAATATTAGCAAAAATATTACATTTTGCATCATACTTTCAGGAATTGGCTAGAGCATTGTGCCAGATTATTGTTGCCTGATATCTGTGTTTCCTTTGCAGCTGTTTGCATTAATAACTTCAGAAACAAAGCTGGTTTTAAACTTTTTAAGAAATCATGTGTTTTTTCCACCTGGATATTCTCTTCCTTTGTAATCAAAATGGTGGAACTGGTCTTCTGAATTACTGCAAGAGAAATGACATAAAGTGTGAAGTTGAACTTAGGGTTCCTACATTCCAGAACAGCAGCATAATTTGACAATTATGACTCTCATTTTGACTGCAAAATGTATACTAGATCTCAAAAAAATATCGCTTTGTTAAATGTTTATATCTTGATATCTGCTTTCAAAAAAACCTTCTAGTGAAATTTTGCCCATTACCTCTAGCTAGGATACAGAATATAGGATACAACATAAAGAAACTTTTGAAGAAATACACCTTAATGACTACTATATCCTTTCTGCTACAATTGTGGTGTTTTCTGAAAACTGCTCACTAGGCTAGAGCCAGGAGATTTTATAAAGAAGTCCTGAAAGCCTACAACAACTAGCCCAATCTACCTGGAAAGGACACTTTTGCTTACCATGTAGCATAACAATCACAAAACAAGATGACAATGTATTGTTCTTTAGATAGCTCTCATGCCAGTTTTCATCATTCCCATTCAGAAGCCATGTTTAACAAATATTAAGTATTTTCCTTGAGGTGCTCAGTACTGGAAGGTCTAACAAGTCCTACCTTCTAGTCAGCTAAGCACTAGTGATTAGGCCAAATGACTGTAAGATACCATTACATATTTTTATCATTGTGTTAACATCTTAATGACATTTCAGTCTTGTTCTTGATTTTTTTTGCAATATTATGTGAAGTAATATTATACACTTATGACACCATGATGGCTAAGTGCTTTGGTTAAAGTGATAAGCTATAGGAACCACTGAAGCTGAAACTGCTGTGCTATCTTTAATTCACCATGTTGTGTCTAGTTACAGCCAGGATCTCAGAGTAGTTGGGGATATTCTTTATATAGAAATCACAACCAGTCACATGCACACTTATACCCTGACTCTTATTTTTGTATGAGTATCACTTTCTGCTGTTTTATTTACCCTTGGTAATTCTGATGGTTTATGAATAGTTGCTCTTATACCAAATGATATATTCTGCTGTAACAGTTAAAACAGAGATATTTTGTCTACCACACATCATGCCAGATCATTCCACAGGCCACTGTTCACTAGTGTAGTCAATAGCCCCCTATTGCCAACAGCCAGAAGGGAAGTAGAAAATGCACAGGATGTTGCAAATTACTGCAACATAGTTTATTACACCTGCTTTATTATCTCAGATAATGAAAAACTGTAGCTGCTCTAAAGAAGCAATGACTAAAGAGTCCATGATGAGCGACAAAAACCTGCCAGTGAGTTCCACAAAATACAGGACTGAGAATCATGACTAGGAAAGAAAAGGGAGTGCAGAGTTTGGAAAATTGCTACTAGGATACTTCAGTTGCTGCTTTGTACAAAAGCACTGTGGTGGACTTGATGTTTCAAAAGTCACTGTGGTTTTGGGTTTTTTGTAAAGGATGGGAAAAAAAAGAATTCAGCAATTTGGGAGGAACAGATGAGTAAATTGAAACTAACTCCAGTAAATATTGAGGTTCCAAATTTTGTTTTATAGAAAAAAGTAGCAAAAACCAGGTCATATCTTGGTAAAAACGTTGAAATAAGCTTTCATTTCATACTTTTTTGATGCATTGAAGGTACCTTTCATAATTTCCTCCAGATAGTTTAAATAAACTGTTTGCATATAAGGTTAACATGCTGCAGTGATAGCAGGGTCAGTGTGGGATTATATTAGAATTAATTTGATCAATTACTTTTAGTTCCCGAGGCCTCTAGACAAGACAGAAGCCAGCATATGCAGCTTGGCAGATGAAGAATCAGTGCAGCCAACACATGCCGTGAAGGTAACGAACATTCTTTCAAACTTCATTTTTCATCCTGAGCAGGGAAGACAACTAAGCCAAGACACTGGTGCTCAGAGCAGCCAAAATGATAACCATAAGTAGTCATAATAGAAAGCCCATGACTTAAGTGCAATTGAGAAAGATAAAGTATTTTGCCACTCAAATGATGTTGTTAAACCTTGAATTTTCTTTATAATTTGCCCTGAAGTACATGGAATTTCCTTGAGATGTGGTTTCTGAATTAAAAGATTGCTAGTAGTCTCCTTTCAATAAACTGCTTGAAAGTAAAAGCTGGAATAAATAACATTTAATCAAATCAAGGGAAGTCTCAACAACAATGTATTTCATTTCTACAGCTGAACTGAAATTCAGAAGGATCAATAGAACTGTCCATAAGACAGCTGGAAGGACAAATCTGAAAAGAACATATGGATCTCATCATCTCACATACACAAAACTCTTGATGATTCATTAGAAGTTTTTAACTGGATTGTAACTATACAAAAGGATCATGGGTTTGCAGCATTTAATAACAGTAGCAAGCTATCTGGATTCCATAACCTGAAACTGTTTCATGCTAATGAATGAAATTTGTTATTGGCTTGAAACCTATTAGAATTTGAGCATAATTAGATTGATACTTTAGTGGAAATTGAAAACTGTGACAACAAAAGCAAAAATGTCATCTCGAATGCATTGAATAATGCATTCTGTTTTCTGTTATCTGTATTTTTTTTCTTTTCCTGGCTTTCAATAATAACTTCTAATAACTTCCACTAATAACTTTCATGAACAAGCTTGATATTCTTACAAGTCCAAGTCCTTAGATCCATGAATAACAGATTTGATTTTTTTTTTAACAACTAATATAATAAAGTCACTCCTCCAGAAGAAGGCCACTGTATATTTGAATTTCTAAGTCTAGGTTGGTATACTTTATTTATATGGGAATCCATTACAAATTTTTATTTAACTGTAGGTGCAGAGTTTCATGTTATATTGAAAATGTCAGATGGCTTTTATGTGTTAAAAATGTGAATTTCAGGATTTGTGTTTTATTTTAAGTAAGATTCGGACAGAAGCTAATATACTTCATAAAAATCTGTCCTTTATATATCTGTTGTACCTGCTGTAAAAAAAATATTTGACTACATCTTTTTAAAATTACCACAATTTAAAGTAAGATAAGGCAGAAATGAAGCACATTAGCTCCGCTCAAAATGTTGTTTATCAGAATTGCTAATACCCTTTGCTAGTTCATTCCAAAATTCTATTGTTACAGTGTCTGTAGTCTGGTGATTTTTTATTTAAAAGTATTGTGATAACTTACTTTCATATACAGCTATTACCAAGTGATTAGTTTTCTGCTTTTACCTTGGCACTTCTCAGCACTGCAGCCATTGAATTTTGTTACCTCTGAATAAATTCTGCCCACTAATCCTGCAGCTTGCCTGGCACCTTACTGTTGTGCGAGTTTTAATTTGCAATGTAAGTGTAAAGATGGTCATATTAGGTATTGTTCTATCCTTATCTTTTTCCTTCATGTCTCCCACTGTTTTTTTTTTCAGTAGTTCAAATATCTGCTCTTTCAGCATCTTCCATTTGCAGCTCCTCATAGAAGCCACAAGCTCATAGAAGCCACATAACATTAGACATCCCAACAGTGTAGGTCCATCAGGTATACAGCAAACCAGATCATTAAGATTTGCCATTTGCAGGGAAAGTAGTTGGTGTGTGTAATCAACACCCACAGTTCATTAAATACCTCTCTGTTGTCATTGGTGATGCCTCCTGTCAAGCAGTAACAGTGCACTGCAGTTGGTTTTGATAACATTATTTCCCTATCAAAACTTTTGCTGTCACAGATAAAATGAAATGTTGACAGCAGGTGGTTTTAAATGTTTTCAGTGTTTGGATACCACATGACACTGCTCAAAAGAGACAGTTGCTTTCACTATAGTTTCTACTAGGTTGGAAATTCTACCTTCTCTTTTATCTGAATGTTTAAGAAGGCACATCTGAAGAGAAGTCTATTAACTTCACTGAGATTTAGAGTTTACATGTCTGGGAACGCTCAAGAGAACTAATTCTAATTAACCAAAGGTGTGAATTTAGAGTTGTGACTACTCTAACAGTATTATATGCACATTCTCATTCAAAATTAATGTGACCCTAACTTGATTTAACTACATTTACTTCAAAGTAAATTAATACATTCCAAATGAGAACTGGCTACACAGAAATTTAATGCGGTTTAGCCAATCCATTTTAAAAGTTAATTCAGATTGATTTTTCTGTATGTTCTAGACAAAACCGTCAGTTCTTAAATCAGCTCTGAAATGGAATGTGAACTCCTGTTTCATTTAGACGTGTAATCTGAAATGTTTCTCAGTAGCTCCTCTATGGATTATCCTGCACATCTGCAGTCCACGTATTCTGTTCAAAATATATTTTTAAGAATAAAAATACTACTTTTGTCATGGAAGAGTTCCTAGATTACAGTTCTTTCACAATAAAGAATTCCTACAGGAATGCCATTCAGCCTATCTGGACCTTAGATCAGTAGCTATTGACTGGTTTTAAGATCACTGTTTTCATGTCAGGCTTAGAGAGCTGTCGTAAGTCAGAAGGAAGAGAAATTAAGAAATTGTTATTGTATCATGAACCAGTGTGGAACAGAACCCAGGGCAACAAAGAGCCTGCTTGTAAAAGAGAGTATACCAGGCTGAGAGAAGCTATTTTTTAGTTAATATAGTGTATGTACATACTGGAAAATGTGTTGAAGTGTAATCTGCATTGACTGCTGGGCCACTATCAGAATGGCATGTTTTTTCTGGCTCTTCTAACAACAGAATGAAACATGGCAAGAAGAATGGTTGCATACAATTCTCAGTAACAATTTTATTAATACAGTGGTAGTTAACAGCATTTCCTTAGAGCATGTTATCATGTAGTATGTTTTACCTTGTTATCAAATTCAGAGCAGGAGAGGAAGTGTTATTTTTTACATAGCTGAAACATGCTTTATTCTTCCAGGGAGAGCTGTTAGTATACCATTAGTTCACCATCAGCTTAAACAACCCCATTTGGTGATTGATTGATAGATGGACAGAAGAATACTTATCACACACATAACCTGTAAAGATAAGTTAGAGGAAGACTTATGATGTGCCTCAATGAGTAAGTGTAACAAATTTTACTGGCAGTCAATGAAGATTTGTTCTCCTAACCTTCTTGGTGATTTTGATGAGAAAGATGTCAGCCTAGAAAATCACAATTGTACCACATCCTAGTATATCACTGCTAATTTAATTAAGGGTCCCTTGAGATTTTTTTTTCCGAGAGCACATACCAAGACTGTGCTGCTGCAATCACTGCTGTTATTAGTGTTTGTCCTGTGAGACTGGTGGGGGTAAATTATCAGATTTTAGAGTCATAGCTTCATTTTGTCATGATTTTGTCATCCTCAGAAGAGGATAAAATCTCTTTGAAAAACAGATTATTAACCATATTATGTTAAAACAAGTAAAATTTGGGGGCTGCAAAAGTTAGAAGTAGGAAGGACTTCAGGATTTTTGAAGTTTGAGTTTTGAAATGTTGATCTTCTGGTGTTCAGTTTGCAAGAATACTTGATTTCACCTGGAACTAGAACAATTCAAATACTCAGATTCAGTTTACATATACAAATGTATTTATGCTTATCTACTTTAAAAATTTTAACATGTTGTCTTTTAATCTTACCTCTTTCTTTCAGATTAGTTGGAATTTCAAAGATCTAAATGCACTAAATCTTCAAAAAATCAAATATAATGCCCAGAAAACTGCCACATGTTTGGAATTAAAGAAATTTGAATCTTATAATCCATTACACTATATATCCACCATGAAAAAATCTAAGCTCTATGTTTGTGTACCAGATGCATTCAGAAACCAAAACCAGTTCTTGTGATTTCAGCACTGTATTCTCATACTTAATTTTGGCTATTAATGTTCAGTACTTAAGGAACTTCCTAACTTCCTAACAGACCTTACAAAATCTCATGGTTGGAGGAAATACAAAATTATCTACGAAAAGTAATGTACAGGTGATAAACCTGTAATTCATGTCATAATTTGTGCCCCATCCCAAAGCACCTCATTGTACATATGCCCTCTCCATAATGTGTCCTTATGTTGATGAGGATAATTTAAAACATAATGTCACACACTGAACAAGTGAAAGAGATTTAATTAACTATGGCGTACATTGATCCAATTTTCTATTTCAAGGAGGCTATTAATGTTCCTCCCTGAATGTACAAAGATTTCTCTGGGATTGCTGAAGCAAAGTAATAATAAGAAGGACAAATTCACTGAATTTCTAAACAGCACTATGAACTCCATGACACAGAACCTTTCTTTAAAACACTGTAGGTTACTTAGTCTGCTAAGCATGTGGCCATATGAGCAGTCAGCATGGTCTGGTATTGGCATTTGCAAGGCTTGTATCTGACACATAGCTCATGTGTATGAAACTGTAGTTAAGATGCAATAAAGCTGCTCAAAAAGAGGTTAAATCAGAGCTCTGTTTGTGAAACTTAGCCTGAAGTTCTGTCTGGGAGACTGCATACAGGTTAGGACTGGCAAATGTGTGTCCCTGTGTGGGACAGTTGGCAGCTCAGCAGTGGCAAAAAGAGCTCCCAGAGCTCTCCTTGAACAGTGTACTACTGCCGGGTGTTTAGATCCCGCTTCTGTCCAGGATTGTTAGTTTAGATTGTTACTGAAAAATGTAGTGATTATTCAAATTAGTATATATCATAGGACTGAGCTTGGCTTACATTGCATAAACCTTTGCTGTGGTGGAGGCATACAGTGCAACTATCTCACATGACATGCAAGTCTAACTACAGAGTCAGTCATTAGCAATGACAAAACTAGGAAAGAAGAACCATTGGAATTTATGGTAAAACTTCTAGATTTTGTGAATTGACTTATTACAACAAATGAAGTGAATATGAATTAATACCTTCTGATAGGTCTTACTACCACTCTTCTTTAATCAGTGGGATAGAGCTAGTTTACATCCAATAATATTCAAGTAAATTTTTTCTCCATTATTATTGTCTTAAACACTGAATTCAACAATTTCCTGCTTTACTGACCTTTCTTTTTTGAATTATAAATGCATTTCGAGGAAGGTCCACTGAACAAGAAATTCATTTAAGGTCACTACTCCCTTAGTCATCTGGTTAAACATGCATATACATCGCACCATCAATGGATGCTCTTTGATATAATATGTTGATGCTCTGTCTTGCATCTCACTGACTTTTGGCTATGTGTAGAGCCTTCTTGACAGGCTCTTACTACATTTTTTTGCAGCTGCTGCAGCTGCTCTCACTCCTAGAACACTGACAGGAAAGGATTTGGGATCTTCTTGTGTAAACTTTAAAAGCATATTTTATTTTATAGTTCCCAGGGGACAAGTGTATTCTGATGTGTCCGCTTGTTCCTCAGTTCTTTGCTCTTTACCCTCTTTTCTCTATGTCTTATGTGTATAACCCAAGTTCCTCTCCAATATTGTGGTTATATCATTAAGGCGCTCTCCAAGCTTTCAGATTGTGCACAAGCCATCCAACAGTCCTAGTATTTCTTGAAGTTTAATTATCTCCTAGTACACCTTAAGGATAAAGACAGCAGTCAAACCCACAAGTAGTAGCCATCCTTTTGTGTCATGAGCCAGAAAAGGCTGACATTGGAATTTCTCCACTGTTTCTGTTATCTCAGATGGTGCTTGGGCTGCTTGTGGCAGGTAAATTTGCCCTTAGAAAAGCATCTGGACTGGAAGTAGAGGAATAAAGACATATACTGCAAAGAGGAAACAAGGCTTCTTGTTGTATCTAATACTTCTTATGTTCTGGGCCAGAGATACACACCAAGTCCAAGAAAGTGTATAGTTATGCAGGAAATGACAGCCCCCCAAAAAACCACTCTCTGGTTCAGACTTGCTCAGTTAGACTGTAAGGGCTTCTGGATGGAGACAAAATACATGATGTTTGTACATGATCTAACCCAGTGGGTCCCAGTTGATGACATGGGCTCGTATATGCTACTGCACTACAAAATAGTGAGAAGCTATTTGGTTATATTATCATTATAATTCAGTGAGTACCAGAAAGTGCAAATGATGCTTAAGAAGGGCCCAAATTAAAGTTAATCTATTTCTGCAGTGTTGTAGTGTAATGAACAGCCATTTTCTACCAAGTCAGAAGTCTAATTTCAGCATGCTGCAAGCAGACAAAATTATCTTCTGTCTCAGTTTGTAGTGCAGACACATACAAGTACATAGAAGTGCATGATGAATGATGATGAATCCATGATCCTTTTCCATATTCCTTTCTCAAATCATGGTATTTGATATCAGTTGAAAGCACAAAAGAGAGGATAAACAATCATCAGTCATTTTTAATAAGAGAAGTTCAGTAAAGGGAAGCAAACAAAATCTATCTTCTACCCATAACAGAAACAAATTCAAATGTTGGGCTTTTTAGGGAAAGCAATGACAAAAAGACAATCCTTAAGTATAAAAAGAATCTTAAAACAAACAAAACAACAGCAAACAAACAAACCACTGCATCTTGACAGAGTCATTTTGGAGAATGAAAACAGAAAAAAACAGGTGAAGGAGACAGTCACTTTGCCATATTCTTCCCAAAGAGACTTAGACAAAATAGCCAGCACTCTCTGGTCTGGAGAGGAGAGTCCTGCTAATAACAGAATGACCCTTGTGGGTAGGGGATTAATGACCTCTCTGCCCAGAGATAGGAATCCCTGCCTAACTCCAGGGTTACTCCTCACTCAGTAGCAGTCAGTGGATTCAGGTTGAAGTGTTTTGACAGGTATAAAGATACCATAGCATAAATCCATAGTACCAGCACTGAAGAGAAAGGGGAGATGCCTTGCCAAAATATACTCCCTCAAAGCTGTCTGCTTACTGTAATCACACATCATTCATTGGGTATGAAAGATAGTCTGATACAGGCATAGTGTAATAACCTTGCAATTTATTTTACTTTTCTTTGCCACAGACAAGACACAGCTGGGTCAGGCCGAGGTTCTTATCTGTTCTCTGACCAATATATGCTTTTTTTCCTGCTTCACATTAGTTTTCTTTAAACAGACCAATTAGAAGAAACTCCTCTTAGAAGTTAGCAGCTCAGATACAGTGCAGGTGTTTACACTGACCCGGCTCCACTGCCCACTGCCAAATCTGTTCAGAGCACTATCCTGTATCTCAGTGGTCTCCAGATATTGAGGGGCCCTGCCTTTCTGATCTTGACAGTGCTCATGCAAAGCTGGAGGGGAGATCACCAGAACTCCTCCCACAGCCATCACAAACATAACTTGTCTTTGCATGGTGCATACTGACACTTACCAGTTTGGGCAGCCACAAAAAATTCGTGCTGAGGTTTATTAAATACCATTTTGGGAACATCTTATGGTGTCACCCTGAGTTTTTTCCTACTGGAATGTATAGCCCTTATTAAATATATCAGTGCCACCCCAGGTGTCAGATATTTTTCATGTGTTTTAGAGGGTTCATTTCTTTTCTGGCTAAGCAACATTACCATGTATGGGGTACTTAAACAGAGTAAGATGGAACATGTATAAAAACACTAATATTTGTTTTGCAGAACCACAGAATGTCAGGGATTGGAAGGGACCTAGAGAGATCACCTAGTCCAATCCCTGCACCAGAGCAGAAACACTTAGAACAGGTCACACAAAAACATGTCCAGGAAGGTTTTGAATGCCTACAGAAGGAAACTCCACAACCTCTCTGTTCAGCCGGTTCCAGTGTTCTGTGACCCTTATGGTCAAAAAATTCTTTCTTATATTTATGTGGAACCTTCTATGCTCCAGCTTGAACCCCTCGCCCCTTGTCCTGTCATGGAAAGTCACTGAAGAGAAGCTGGCTCCATCCTCCCAACACTCATCCTTCACATATTTGTAAACATGAATAAGGTAGGTCCATGTTGTAGACTTTGTCCTTTGTCTGAGCACTACTCTTATCTGCAGGCCATTTTGTTTAAATAATTACTGTGTTTTGCTGACATTATTAGACTTGAAGACTTCAGTGACTTTGAAAATTTGAAAATATACATTCATTTCCTTTCACTACACCAAACTTCCCTTCCAGTTCTCTCATAGCATACAAAAAGTGCTATACTCCCTGTAAACTTGACTGACCTGACTGCATACAGCCAAGATAAGTATATTAATGATACAAAAGCAGATAATAGAATGTGAGCAACTTTTGGCAAGTGATTATCTAGTAACATGACAAAAATGCTTTACTTGTCCACAGGGCAGGTTACAGGGCAGGTTACAGTTCAGAGATCTATTGTTATGAAATATATATGTTGTAGATAGTAAACATAGATTCATTTAACTAACAGGCTTACTTGCAGAAAGTATCTAACTCTCTACACACATAGCAGTTTGAGAACAGAAAGAAATGTATGTGTGTTTATTCAGAAAACCCACAAGTTCTCCTGTTGCAATTATCCCTTTGTTACAGCCATTATGTAATTTGCTTCTTTGGTTTTGTTAATATTCATATGGTATTTATTATTGTTCTCATTTTATTATTGCTTCATTTTGCAGATCTTCCTCATCTGTAAGTGCATTCTTGCCTCTTCATGTTTCACAGGGCACTGTTGCAGTCTGTAATTGCCTGCATTTTCTCCTCATAAATGAAATGAAAGCAAAATATTCAGCTCTGCAGTGTTCTCACAAATCAAAGAGCAATTGAAAGATTTAGCAATCTCTAATAAAAAAAGCTTACAAAGAGAATTTAGTCATTAATAGAGTAATGTAAGGCAAAGGCAAATAAGGTAATAAAAGAGTTTTGTATGACCTCAGTCTTCACAGCCCTTACCCCCAAGCACTTGGGATGCTGTTAAACAGTAACAAGAAGTGGTAGACTATTTCACCTTATGATGGTGATCCTTTTGGATGCATGCTGTAGAGGCAGTATGACAGTGGTGAAAATCCTACTCTAGAATCAAAGCTAGCTAACAGCTATGAAAGGTCTAAGTCTAATGAGCTTTATTATAAGTAACCCAATGCTTGACGGCTCTTCTTTATGAATAAACACTTTTTTCTTATTTTCCATTTAAAATTATTATTTATGAAATGGAGTTTCACAATCTAGCCATTTGACTTAGGGATCCATCCCAGAACATCACTTGGAAAGATCAGCCAATAATCTGGAGCAGAGGCTGTCAAAAGCTTTCATCTGGTTTCCAACATGACAATAACACTAGGTGCAGAATAAGGTATAACAAACTGTTGCAGATGTAGCTACAGTTTACTGAAAGAGAAAAAAATAAATAGAATGAAAGAAGCTGGAAATTTATTAAAAAAAAAATCTACAAGAATTTAGTTTACAAGTCCAACTTTAGTACATCTAAATAGTTTTGATAACATATGAGTAGCCTGTGCCACATCACCATGGAGGTTTAAAAAATGGAATTCTACTCTCCAGTCAGTTTTCATTAACTTTAAATATAAGTTTGTTCTACATAATTATTTCCTGCCTTCAAGTTTACACTGGGTGTATCAGAAACAGGCTGGATTTTTCAATGGGAGGTTTTTTCCATTAGATCAGATAAATGTACCAGATAAATTAGATCAATAAAATGTACCAAGGTGGAAGGTCAGCCAGCAGCTCTGATGTGTCTTTCAATCATGTTGCTGGCATCAGGTCCAAAGTGAAAGAGCAGAGAAGGGAAATCTGATGTTCAGGGTAAGCAACAAGCATCTCCCAGAGAACTGAGAGTGGCAAAGGTCTGCTTGGATGCAGCATAGACTAATCATTGTATGCTTTTATGGCATGACCAGATCACAACATAAATGTAAAGAGAGTAAGGGAAAATGGACTGTGAAATTCTTGAGATTATTATGAACAACTACAAGCATAATTTCTGTGCTTATTGCATTTTTTGTTTCTTCAGTGGAAACATACCTTGCTGCCAATGGCTATTCTACAGCAAGTTGCTCACTCAATTCTCTTTACACTACCTCATTTGATGATAACAGAGGAAATAAAAGCAAATAAAAGATAGCAGTTGGAAAGTAACAATTCTAGAAAAATATGCAGTAAAATAGCATAAGAAGGAGAAGGAAAACAAAACACATAGTTAACAGAGCAAAATGTTGGAAGGCAAGAATGAAGGGTCATCATATTGTTCCAGGTTCTGCTTATGCAGGCAGTATTTTTCCCTGTAAATTTTCATCTCAGCTTGTTCCACAAAGGAGAATGAAAGCAATTATATGTTCAAAAAATGGATCTATGCATCTTGTCATATAGGAGACAAATGAGCTTAAGGCAGTGGGAGGAACAAAATATTTCTTGAGGTCCATTCTAAGTCCATCTCCTATGATCCTATGATAAGGCAGAACATTATCACAGACAAACACAAAACTGACAAAAATAACAGCTCAGGCTGAACAAATCTGAGGGACAAACTCTTTTTTTTTTTAAGATTTCTTAAGAAAATACTGTGTACAGAATTTATATTCTGACAGTACAATCTAAGTGATTTTGGTTTATGTTTCACTATCTTACTTCAGGTGAATTGAATTACTTGTTTGTCTTGGATGCTTCCCTTTTAAAAAATCCCCCATGGCTTCTTTTCAGATATAAATAAAGTCAGAAAAAATATGTGAAGTGTAGATGAAGGAAGAAATCCAGACTCCCGGATACCATTCAGTGGCAACAGATGCCATAGATAACAAATGAGTTTTACGACAAGCTTTACACATTACTCACCTTTTTCAAGTAAACTCTGAGTCAAGAAAAATGGGAAGTTTAATTCTGTGCCTCTTGATAAGCCTTCTTCACAGTCCATAAGATATGAGTATCTCCAATGCAATGAAAGAATCCAATGCTTGCTCTTGCATTTATGGCAGCAGTGCAAACTGAGCAAAAAGAATCAATCTGCAGAAGCTGCATAGCTCCAGAAGTAACAAGATGCCATCCAGCATCTAGAAGATGTAGACCAAGAAGAAAGGAAGTGACCCAGTCTACTTCCTGTTCTAAGATCACATACACATAGACCATTCTTGAAAGATGTTGTCCAGATTGCTTTGTAGTGTTCAATAGTTGGGGTTGTTCAGCCTGGAGAAGAGAAGGCTCAGAGGGGACCTCATAGTAACTTATCAGTACCTGAGGGGGTCCTACAGGAAGGCAGGGGAAGGAATTTTTAACATAATATCGGATGGGAGGACTAGAAACAACGGATGGAAATTGGAGGGGGGTAGGTTTAGACTTGACATGAGAAAGAAATTCTTTACAGTGAGGGTGGTGAAACACTGGAACAGGTTGCCCAGGGAGGTTGTGGATGCCCCCTCTCTGGAGGTGTTCAAGACTAGGCTGGACAGGGCACTGGGCAGCCTGGTCTAGTGGGAGGTGTCCCTGCCTATGGCAGGGGGGTTGGAACTCGATGATATTTGAGGTCCCTTCCAACCCGGACTATTCTATGATTCTATGAAAACATTGATCCACACATGATCAGCTTCACACACATTAGAATGTTTTCTAATTGTCTGCCCAAAACTTAGTCATATGCAATAAGCTTTTACTTCAAGTGCATTATGAGGGAAATTATGCACAATTGTGGAAGCTAAGGAAATTTTCAAGTTCTTTAACTTCAGAATTTAACCCTCTTTTCAGGACCTCTCACTTGTCAATAAAGCATCTGTACATTTATTAAGTCTGAATCTTTTTCATCAACAAAATCATAATTGAAGGACTAGGACAGAATATATACCGCTGGCATCAGCTTACAAAGTCTTTGTATTTTGACTGTATAGCATTGAATATTCCTTTCTGACATGATTTCCTGACTCCCTGTTGTAGTAGATGGATGAGACAACGTATTGCCACTTACGCTCAGTTTCAGATAGCTTCTCTGCGAAGCAGGAGTCTTTGCAAATTCCTATTACAGTAAGTCCTCAAAGTTATCAAGTGAAATGCTTTTCTAAAGAAAAAACCAACTTCAGGTTTCCCATTGGTGTTATGCAATGGCTTTAATTTAGTATATTAGCCTTTTACAAATTTTTTACTTCTTTCATATAATGCTCATCTACTTGGATGGACATCTTTTATTTGGCTTGCGTGTTCAGGGGTTTTATAATACTCTTCTAGAGTACATCTCTGTGATATTTGTGAGCCATTTTGTAAAGAAGAATGAAGACAAGTTCCAGTCATGCAGTATGTTTCAATGCATGTAAGTTCTCTGCCAATGTAACTATTTAATCAACCTACAGAAACATTGCTGTGGTCCCCCGGTGCTTCAGATAACATAATTCTTGGAGATATGGTTTAGTGAGATTTCTTGCCAGAGTTAGGCTAATGGTTGGTCTCAATTATCTGTGTAGCTCTGCTGGGAAAGCATCAGACTCCTAGTAAGAGGATCAAGGATTCAAGTCCCTGACATGCTAAGAGGCTTTTCAGAGTTGTCTGATGATTGGAACTCAATGATCCGAAAGATGGTTATGATCTTATGAAAGGTCCCTTGCAACCTAGGCCAATCAATAACCTATAATGTATGACAATGGAGATCTGAAGTCAGCCACCAGAGGGAGTCCACCTAGCTCCAAATGTAACACAAAGTACTCTGCTATCTCAGAGGGACAGGGCTATTTCAGACCCAAAATTTTGAAAGGAAGTCTGATAATTCAAAACATGAACACAAGTGTCATCGTTGAAATGTGTTCTAGGTATAAACTGTGTTTGCCAGTGTAGTTTAAACACCCCGTGTTAGGAAAGGAATATTCAAATACTGAATTCATAAGGTAGCATGCTGCTTATGCCAGCTTCAACACAAATGTGTAGGAAAAACGAAATTCAGTGCAAAGTTTTAATTTAAGGATGAAAAAATTTTAAATCTTTTAACTGAGACCAATTAATTTTTCCAGAAATAACACGCTCATATAGTAGTTACCATATAAACACAGTGACTTACTGGAGAGAAATACATTCTTGGTAATAGCTTAGAGAACAAAAAGCTCAGTAGTCGAAAATAAAATTTACCTCATTTTTTTTATATTTCTGGTTAAATAATGGTACAGGAATTTTCTAAGGCTCATGATTTATGTTAATTATTTTTTTAAGAGAAATGTCTCATTTACTCTCTAAGCCCAAAAGCCCACAAGACATTCCTGTCACACTGAAGTCATAATTACAAATACACTGATGTTTCTCATTTTATTTATTTTGGATTTTTTTAAGTGCTTGGATCTAATCAGTAGCACAATGTCACAATTTAAGTTTTTCATCTGTAAGAACCTCAGAGAAGAACTTCATTTCCTCTATGTTTTAAAAGCCTTCATTGAAAATGTATAAGCCCCTGGAAAAAAATACACAAACAAATTTATCTCGTGTGTTACTCAGACAGGTTACACTAAAGATGATCTTGACTCAGTGTGCATAAATTGCTTAGGTCACACTGAAAGATGTATAAAATACTTTTATTTCTACCCCAAGTCCCAGATTGTCTCAGGGCATGTGGAAAAACTAAGAAAATTGTCATATCTTTTTATGCCTGTATTCTTGTTGCCAGCTTTCAAGGTACTTCCTGAATGTTCCAGCTGTATCCTCAGTATTCTCTAAATACAGTACCTCAACAAACAACCCCCTACGCCCCACCCAATCCCCATACACTTCTCTGTACACAGTGAAAGGATGTAAGGCCTCCTCCAAGATTGTTTCTTGGAGCTTGGAGATAGGAGAGTGCTGATCATGGGACAGAAACATAAGAGACCTGAGAGATTCTCAGCTGTCTTCATCCTCTCTCATGACCAACTGCTGCCTGTATTAGACTGCACTTCAAATGTCTTTCTTCATGAGTTCCTGCAGTCTAAACATCTGTGTAAAAGCATTAATGTGAGCTCTACACTTCCATTTCACCCATTCTTAACCAGTTCCTTGGACAATATTGCTTCTGGGTCAAGCCCTGCTACAGGAGGAGCCTGCTCCATTTAAAAAAAAAAAAAAAGATGTGCCAGCATAATTTTTTTCATCCCTTTCTTGATGAACAGGTACACAGAAGTCAGCTTAGTACACTGACTAGGCTGATAACAGTAAATCCTGAGGCACATACCAGAGTTACAAAACTAATAAACCTGTTGATGTGTTGTCAGAGACAACAGCAATGGTGATGACCATGCATCCCTGAATGTTTCTGGACCTCCAACCACTACTCTCCCACAGAGCAGTCAGCGTCCTGTCACTCTAAGGGCCGTGTTCCATCCTTCCCTGTTCCATGTAGCCAGCCCTGTCATCTGGAAAGGAAGTAGGACACCTCCTGTGCTCCAGACAATACAGGTGAGACAGCTGCTTACTCTGTTCAAGGCTCCTAATGCACTGAGATCTTAGAATCATAGAACAGTTCGGGTTGGAAGGGACCTTAAAGATCATCAAGTTCCAACCCCCTGCCACAGGCAGGGACACCTCCCACTAGATCAGGCTGCTCAGTGCCTTGTTCAGCCTGGCCTCAAACACCTCCAGAGAGGGGGCGTCCACAACCTCTCTGGGCAATATGTTCGAGTGTTTCACCACTCTCACTGTAAAGAATCTTCAAGGGGATTATTTCCTTGATGGAGGCAGGCACTTTCCCTGCAAGTACCTATTGCTAGCATGACAGTATGGACTTCTATGAAGTCTCTGAAGTTTTAAGATTAAAGTCAAAGAATTGCTAAAGCTCCATTAGCACAAATGTGCAAATGTCCAACCCCTTTGATCTCATTAGGAAATGTATATCTGAGTGATATTAGGAATGTAAAATAAATGTTTAGATAACTGAAATCATGTGGACATTTGCTGGTCTTACTGCATGTCTGTGCCAATCAGTGCAGCATGCACCACCTTTTGATACTGGCAAAACTTAGCAAACTGTAGGAACAGAGGAGCCACCACAAGGCAGAACTACAGTCCTATCCAAATCATTACAAAAAGTCTCCTCCCACATAATAAAAAAACTGTGGAGTAAATAGTTTGTATTTTAAAATATTAGATAGAGATTATAGATATTTACCTTAATTTAACTATAGGTAGCACTGTACAGAATTCATAAGCCTTTCACAAAGTTTCAAGAGCCATGTCCACATTCAGATCAAAGTACTGCAACTGGGTGATAGTTCTATCATTGATATGGCAAAATAAATACTCTCTAAACTTAATTATTGTTCCAAAGCCATCATGTTCTTCATCACTTCTCACATGTGCTATTCATTACTTATTCGCTGAGCAAGACCTATTTATTACTTCTAGTATTTAGTATTTTTAGTCCTGTGTTTCTGTCACCAAGTGTGTAGGAGTTATTTCCAAGCCACCACAGACAAATCAGCTAGTTCATTCAGACTCCAAACCCAGCTGCATCCTACTCCGGCTGCTCAGGCTGTTTTTGACTGCTCAGCTCAGCGGGTCAGCTGGAGAACAGAACAATACCCTGTAGGACAGGGAAACAAAAAACACAATTTTTTTGTGTTTTAGCACAATTCCATCTGCTGCTGATACAGAGGGAGCTGGGATAGATTTTTGGGCAGAGAAGGCATCCTGTCTGCACGGAGTAGGTACTGCTCCAAGCCCACACCTTCAACTACCTGTTACAACCAAATGGTTTCCAGCACTTCTTTTGTACTGTTTTGGCCATTCACCTGATGGCTTCCAACAACAGTCAAGAGTGGTCAGCAACTGTGGACAGCCAGGTGAGCAGGAGGAAAAACACAGCTTTGAAACACTACAAGCCTGAACATCTTCTGAGCATAAATGTTTCAAAACATCATACATTTTGTAGGAACTGAACTGGTCTATGAAGAGGAAGGTGGGTCTGTTTATTGGAGGAAAATATCCAACCAGTTTGAAGAGTTCAAATATCTTGAAGTAATTAATCCCAAGGATTAGTTATGTTTACTGTTCAGCTTGTCAGTTGTTTATGGTCTGTATCTCTAGCATCAGGGAGGAAGTAGGAGGCTGCCCTTCCTTCTTCTGTTTGGATCTGCAGAATAGCAAACTGGGAGGAACTGAAATATTAGTCTACTATCCTCATGTTAACGTGCCAGTATATCAGCAGACACAGAAAGAGAACTCGGTGTTGTCCAGAACAAACTTAGCTTTTCTTTTATTATACTATAAACTTCTGCTTCTCAGACTTTTGACTCATATATAAATATCTATACACACATTGACAGTTATATAGATATTAATATACATACATATATATATGGTCTATACATAGGGAGAGTGTAGATAGAGTATCTGTCTAGATACAGAGTCATAGCATGGTTATGGTTGGAAGGAACCTTAAAGATCATGGGCAGGGACACTTGTCCCTGCCATGCGCAGGGACACTTCACACTAGACCAGGTTGCTGAATGCCTCATCCAGCCTGG
>VZTY01026462.1:0-29005 GCA_013400935.1 Turnix velox
CCATTCTATGATTCTACAATCTGCACTTCATGACAAAACCACCTTTTGCAGCAAGTGTTCCAGGCTCTGCATCTGCCTTCTCAATATTTCTGTGAAGATAACTTATAGAATGAGAGCATTACTTAATAACTTACAATGTTTATGTAAAGTATCACCTTTCTGTATTTTTAACACAGCTCAGAGAAAGTATCTCTCTGTGATTAACTTATTCTGGTTCCTTTTGTCCCCACTGGACATGGGTCTGTATTGCTTCTCAAAGGAAACATTGCATTTAAAATAAAAAATACATTCTCAATTTGAATTAGTTACAAGAGGCTGTAGCCCTGGGATACACAAGATGCTGGATGGCTCACGGTTGACCTGGCAAGTGGGATCTCTCCAACTCCTGGCTCCAGCAGGAGTCCCTGGCCCTCACCCACTCCTTAACATCAATTCAGTTGCTCCAACGAGGCCATTTCTTCCATGAGAACGGGTCATGCTTCTCTTTGCCCATCACGGCAGCTCGCTGAGCCCACTGAGAAACCTTCTTACCAAAGCTCATTCACCTTCTAGGGCTTTGTTGCTTGGGTGGAAGCTCTCCTTGGACTTGTAGAGCATCTTCACCGTTGTCTGACCAGCAGCCATGGCAAAGAAAACGATAGAGTATTTGTACCTCTGCCTGTGTTGATGACCAGGATAATGTTGAAAAATGGAGACAGAAAGTCAGGTAAAAGGGCAAGGGCAGTGAGCAAAGCATGGTGAGGCCAGAGGAGAGGAGTGACAGTGACCAGGGCAGCACTGAGCCCAACCAGGGCAGCACTGAGTCCAACCAGGGCAGCTCATTCTCCACCAGTACAAAGCCTTTAAGCGCACTCTTGGAGCTGAATGCTGTGTACTTTTACATAACTGAAGAAGAACAAACACCCCATTAGCAGATAATTAGCACTTGGACTCAGAGCACTTATTTAAGGCATTACGGATCGACCTACAGCATAAGAAGTGATTCATGTCCCACATCTACTCAGGCATCTTCGTTTCTCTTTATGATTACAAATATCTGTGGCGTTTGTCTGTGTCATGTTTATGAGATGTTCAGAATAACACTCCGGAGACAGAAGATTTCTCTTTATCTAGAGAAAAAACTTGTATCATTGTTAAGAATAGTTGGCCTTTCCTCCTTACACCTTGCAGTCAGTGTAAGGTGGATTTCCAAAGCCATGAAATAAACTTGGCCTCAGCAGGGTGTTAGGAAGTGCTGGGAGGCCTCGGAGCAAACTCACCCCTCCATGAACTGGACCTCGCAGCACCTCCACCCGGTCTCAAAATGCTGTATCAAAGACTGCCAAACACATACCGGGCAGTAGCCATCTGGAACAGGCTCCTAACAGCAGCCGAAGAGCAACCTGTCACCAGCAGCCAGGCTTTTACAAGCATTTCATATGGGCAAGCACAGCCTGTCTAAAAATTCCTGTTTTTTCAAAGGCTTTCACTGCAGTGGTATATTCCCAGTAAAATAAGAGGGAGAAGTGACCTCTCCCCACCTCTGCTTCCTCATATACCAAAGAAAAACAGTAATCATAGAATCATACAATCCTACAATGGTTTGGGTTGGAAGGGACCTAAGAGATCATCTAGTTCCAACCCCTCTGCCATGAGCAGGGACACGTCCCACAAGACCTGGTTACTCAGTGGCTCATCCAGCCTGGCCCCAATCCTTGACCACATTTCTAATTATCCTGCCCTATACCATTACTTCTTAAAAAGGCAGGCAACGAGGGGAAATGCTCACCCTTTGCAACAAAACCACCTCATCCCAGAGACTGTCTCCACCATCACCAACAGATTTGCCAGTCTGTGGTATGAGTCTGGTCCTCTCAACTGCCATGTGATGTGTCCCAGCTCAGCTCCATCCCTGCCCAACATCCCTGTCCCAGGGGAACGGCAGTGTACCCTTTGCCTTTGCACTTCCAGAGCTGGAAGGGCTGGAGCAACTGCCCTATGAATACAGGCTGAAGGAGTTGGGGTTGTTCAGCCTAGAGAAGAGAAGGCTCAGGGTTATAGTAACTTATCAGTACCTGAGGGGGTCCTACAGAAAGGCAGGGGAAGGACTTTTTAATATGATATTGGATGGGAGGACTAGAAACAATGGATGTAAGTTGGAAGGGGGTAGATTTAGACTTGACATAAGAAAGAAATTCTTTACAGTGAGGGTGGTGAAGCACTGGAACAGGTTGCCCAGAGAGGCTGTGGATGCCCCCTCTCTGGAGGTGTTGAAGACCAGGCTGGACAAGGCACTGAGCAGCCTGATCTAGTGGGAGGTGTCCCTGTCTATGGCAGGGGGGTTGGAACTTGATGATCTTTAAGGTCCCTTCCAACCCAAACTATTCTATGATTATATATGATTCTATGCTCATGGGGCCAGGAAAGCCAAGTCCAAAGTGAGGTTTCATGTTGACAAAGTGGCTTGAGAACTGGCAGCCAAGCTGCTGCTGTGGCCTCCTCTTCCAGCTCCTTCCCACTGCACCAAAGAGAAGAAAACTGAAAGACAAATCAAGTCCTGTTCTACAAAATTAATAGTTTCTACTTGCTTCTTTTCTTTGTCAGCTTTTATTCTGTAATTACGCAAAAAGACACGGCCTACTGCGTGGTGCTATTGATTAACAAACCCCACAGCTGCACCAAGAGACCCCCAGGCAGTTCTGACAGCGGTGTTTTAAAGGAAGTTTCTTCTTTAATATTGAGATATTTATGGTCCCACTTCCTAATCGGCAGGATAACCTGAGTGAGCTTGTGATGGGGAGCAGGTGGCAAGGCAGATTTTATTCTTGTTAAAATCTTCTATAGAAGTTAATAATTCCTTGCTATGTAATAAATGTGGGATGATGCCAAAAACCCAGGGAAAAGATCTTTCTCTATGAACCTCAGTCAAGCAGTTTTTACAGAACAGAATCTGCCCAAGGTTTTATGATCTCTCAGTTTCATCTTTCCATAGGGTTTTGGAAGGGCCACAGAACCTTGCCCTACTGATGTCCTCTTTAAATCCTATGACTGGCAGTGTCTGTTCTTCTCTTTTAGGATTTCTTAGATAGAAAAGGAATAAGCCTTGTAAGTGATAAAGCTTATAGTCAGCTGGGCAAAACAGAGAGCTCAGAGAACATTAAGAGACCTGTGTTTGTTTACAGTTGTAGTTTATTAGGGGTTTTTTGTGGTTTTGTTTGTTTGTTTGTTTTTTAATCCTGGAGCACATTTTAAATGCAGCAAGGCAAGTTCCCAAAATCTGTATAACAACACCACTTAAAAATTGCCCTGTTCTTTGTTTATTTCATTTGGTTATCTCGATACACTGACCAATGTTGTTGCATTCTCCAACCAGGCACTGAACACTCAGTATCCCAGAGCATGGCATTTCCCAGAAGCAGGCACAAACATCATAGATTATCAGGGACTGGAAGGGACCTCAAGAGTCCAATTCCCCTGCCAGAGCAGGAACACTGAGACTGAGTCACACAGAAAGACATGCAGATGTCTCCACTCCCACACCTGAAGCCTGCACACTTCTTTGGGCATCCACCTCTGCTTTCTTAGGAGAAGCCTATGCCACAGGAGTAGCCTCACAGGGACTGCTGTGGGACTTTCTGGGGTGGGCACTGCCACTGGGGGTCCTTGCTGTGTCCTGCTGTGGCATGGCATGGTACCAGGGCAGGTGGAAAACAAGTGTTCCTAGGGTGGTGAGCACAGTGAAGCTGGATCTGGCCAGTAACCATGGTGGGCTGCAGTGCTGATAGCCTGTGCTCCAGCTCCTGGGGGAAAACTGAGCCCAAAGTAGTGGCCATCTCTGCTCAAGGAACAGCACAGAATCATATAATAGAATCATAGTATGTATTAAGTTGGAAGGGACCTTCAAAGGCCGTCAAGTCCAACCCCCTGCAGTGAGCAGGGACATCCTGTACTAGATCAGGTTGCTCAGAATCTCATCAAACCTTGAAAGTCTCCAGGGATGGGGCCTCCACCATCCTCTCTGGGCAGCCTGTACCATCACCCTCACAGAGCAGAACTTGTACCCAATGTCTCATCTAAACCTGCCCTGCTCTAGTTTAAACCTCTTTGTCCTATCACTCCCAAGTTTTCTTGTATGCTCCCTTCAGTTACTGGTAGGTCTCCCTGGAGCTTTCCCTTCTCCAGGCTGAACAGCCCCAACTCTCTCAGTCTGCATGATGCCATGTCTTCTCGAGGGGGCAAAAAAAAAACAAAGCCGCATCCCCACGAAGCCAGGCCGTGGGAAAGGAGCCGAGCGCATTTCTGAGGCCGTAGCCCTGGTGCAGTGCCCAGCCCCGGGGGCGATGGGCGGCGCGGTCGGGGGCGCGGGGGCCGGGCTGGGAGCAGCCGGACGGGCTGCAAATTCCTGCCGGCGGCCAGCACGGCGGGGCTTAGCAACGGGAGCCAGGGGAGGAACGGGGGGCAGCGGGAGCTGTGAGAAAGCCAGAGGCGCTGCGGGGCGAGGTGGGGGCGAGGCAGGCGGAGGAGGCCCAGGGGTGCTCCCCCGCTGCGGGCCGGGAAGGGCCAGTCTTTCTGAAAGGAGCTGTAGGGCAGCCTAACTCACCCAGCCGTGCGCAGCTTTCAGTGCTCCCCGCCTCAGCTCCGTCCCCTCGGCACAGCCCACAGCCGGGGCAGGGCACAAAAGGGGCCTGGGCTGAAGCGGAACACACACATCCCTCTGCTTTTAGAGAGTCATAGAATGGTCTGGGTTGGAAGGGACTTTAAACATCATCTCGTTCCATCTACACCTCCCACTACATCAGGTTGCTCAACGCCTCATCCAAGCCTGGCCTTAAACTCTAACAGGGAGGGGGAAACCCCTCCCTAAAACCTTCCGGTTTTAGGAAACACGAGTGTCACCATCATGTTCCCAAGGGAAGCAGCCCCAGCCGAGAGCACGTGATGGTGCTGGCGGCCCCAGCTCTGGGCTGCCATCCGCCAACAGCCCCACGGGGGGTTCGCCCGCGCTTTGTGCGTGGGGCGGCCGCGGGGGCCCCAGGCTCGGGGTGAAGCGGCCGGGAGCCAGGGACACTCACACGCACACACCCCACGAGAGCCCTCGTCTCACACACAGGCAGCCAACAGCCCCGCAGCAGGAGTCGGGGACCGCCGAATCTCCCCCTTCCCTTTAGATGCTGCAAACCCCACTTTCTCGGCCGTGGGTTGTAACGGCATCAGGTCCAGCGCAGCTCCCCGCCAAGCGCCGCGGCAGCGGGGCAGCTCCTGGGCTAGGCGCGGCCATTGCTGTTTGCGGCGGGTCCAGCTCCCGAGATGATCCAGCCCTCGCTAGGGACAGTCACTGCTCTGCCACTACATTTCATGTTGGGAAGGATGTGTTACTGCACGTCCTCTGCGTGAAGAAAATGTTAATCCAACTGCATAGAAGACACAATAGCTGTGCAGATACATTTAAACATCTAGTTACCGTGCGCTAAATAATAAAGTTAATCTGTTTGACCATGCTCTGCTCTAGTCATCCCCTTACACACCAATTGACAGAACGCTTGCTCGAGATTCACTTGATCCACGTGCTGTGTGACCATTAATAACCAAAGGCTGAGTGCTCCTGATACTGCTCAGGCCAGTGAAAACTTTGGCAAGTTTTGATTACATCAACTATTCTGCTTTTTGTTTTGGGAAATTCTCCTGAAGTGCCCTGGCACATCGGGTGGGGTTTCCCAATTAAGTTAGGGAAGCTAATTGCCATAGCAGCCCGGTCCTGTTGACTTTCAGTGGGAATTAATTCTTAGCACCTCCAGGCCTTTCAGAAACTCCAGCCTTCTTATAAATGTGATACCACACATACACAGCACTAGGTTTTTTATACTTTCCTCATTTTAACCATGAACTCTGGCCTTTCCTATATTAGAAATTAAAAAAAAAAAACAAACAAAAAAAACCAAAAAAAAAGAACCTGGTTTAGGAATTGCAGAAGATTCCTTAATTGTATAAAGTTTACCAAACTTATGTCAAGTTTACAAAACCATCACAACTCTTTCTGCATCAGCATTAGCAGACATCTGCACCTGAAAGAACTGTCAGCTCAAGGCTACCACAGGGCTGTGAGTCAGACAGCAGCACCAACCCTCCTGCTTTCCTCTGGTGTTAAATTAAAAGAGTTCCCAACACACAGCGGTTTGTTTCTTCTCCAGTGATTTGCAGAAGGAGATTTGCTCCCTGCAGGGTGAGACACGGTGAGAGAGGCTGGTGCTCCTGCCAGGCCACTCGCTTCCCTGGCTGGGCATGCAGAGGGAAGCAGAAATCCTTTGGAGGCACAGATCGACCTGAAGGCAAGAAACTGAGTTCTATACCTCCTCCCAGCCAGTCCAGACTACCCACAGCCACAGCTGCCCCAGGCTTTCCGTGGGGTCAGCTGCCTCCTGGCTGCTGCCTTGGGCACCACCAGGACTAGAAGAAAAAGATGGATTGTCCCTCTGAGGGACGCTGGCACTAGCCCTGGGATGGCCATAAAGGTCTACCTGCTCTCTGTTTTGTGGGGAGCCACACACCCCATCCAGCCCCACTCCTCTGCCTCCTAGTTCATGTCTTGCTCTGTGGTGTAGGGGTGAGTGAGCTCACCTTTTTGGGGCATTGTTAGCAGTTAACTGCCCAATGACCACAGGTTCAAGGCAGCTGGGGCTAGAAGAGGCCAACTGCTCCTAATCCCCAGCCAGGCTGCCCTGCTACTAGCCCATCCTTGCCCTCTCCAGGTAGCTCCAGTGGTGGGCAGGCTGGTCATGGAGCCACACAGGCACCAGCCCACCCCATTGCAGATGGCCATCCCCAGCCCCGAGCACCAGGGCCATGCTGGGGCAGATGAACTAAAGAACTGCAGGAGGAAGAACACAGGAGCTTTGTAGAAGTATGTATTTTTACATCAGAGTTCTTTTTATATAAAGAGAAAAAAAAAATCCCATCCTGCTGTGTTAGGAGAGATAAAAAAAAAAAAAGAAAATCCTGTGGGCATTTCAGACCAACCTATTTTATTAATGCAAACTGCCAGATTCAACATGCAAGCCAGCCTGAAAAACAGGAGGCTGGGAAGGAGGAATGTATCTGTGGTAAGCTCTGGGAGGGTCACATCACCCCTATCTGGGGATCAGAAATAAAGGTGGGCAAGTGATAGTGATGCAAAACAAAGATGTCTGTAATTCAGAGAGGATTTGGCCAGCTCTGCCCTGGGGCTGTGCTGTCTGTATCTGCCTTCTACTTACTGGTCAAATGAGCTGAGTGGTCCCAGGCAAAATAAAAACAGGGTTTGGACAAGGAAGATGTTTGTGGCAACCACTGTCTGCATTTGCACACCCGAATGTGTACACTCCAAATGTGGCTGCAGTACTGCAGGCTTTACAGGGCCTGTTTCTAACTGCCCTGCTTGGTATCTGTGTGAAATATTTATTTAATAGGCCCAGTGTACAATTCCAGGAGATTTCAAACCATTTCGGAACAACCACATTTCAGAAATCTTTGTCTGTAAGATGAACTCTCAAGGAAAGACATGTGAAAACTTTAAACCCCGACTCATTAAATATTCAGGGTGATGAATTTGCTCAGCTCTCATCAGTGTCCAGAGAGGGCTGACAAACTGCTGCTTACCAGTAGTTCAAACAACAGGGTTAGTCAAAGTAAAAAAAGAAAATCAAATCCCAGGGCACCAGCAGTCAGCATGGAGAATTAATTGTCCAAAAACAGGGGGGAAAAAAAAAGGTTAGGATAAAAGGCTTTCTCAGATTAATACAACCAGCTTATTCTGATGGCTCACACTGGAGGTGCAGACACTGAAGATGGCCCAAAAAGAGGTAGATCTATGGGTGCTTTCCCCAGGGGCATGTGGTGAGAGGGCACCCATCTGCCCTTGTGGGATGTTCTCATCCAGCCCTCAGCTGAAGAAACTGAGTGCCTTTGAGGTCTCTGCCTCTCTAACACCCTCAGAAGTTGGTACAGAAATGTACGTGTGAAGGTGGGAGAGTTCTGTTTCACTGGGAAACCATGCTGCAAAATCCTCTTGCTATTTTTAGTTAGTAGAAAATATGGCCGTGCAGGCAGGGCACAAAGGACCAGAGCAATACTGGTAGAGAAGGGAGCTGGAGCAGGGACAGAAGTTAAGCTCTGGAGTTGACAGAAGCTTGACTGGGATTTTGGTGAATATTGTGTGGCCTTGGGGCAGTGCTGCAGGACTTGGGCTCCGTGTCCAGGTGAAGTGCAATTACATCCAAAACTGGTGCATTTGGGCATATGCTGTGAGGAAAATAAGGTTCTCAGATCACTCTGACTCAGTTTCACCAGTAAGAAAAACAGAGATGCTAACTGCTGTGCCTCTCTGAGGAATGCTCCACGACTCAGGCTGTATTTGGGTCATAAGAGACTTCAAAGGTCCTTTGAGCAAAAGCACTGAAGTGCTGCAAAACACGACAGGCACTGGTAGACAGTGACCTGGCAGTAAGGCATCCCAGAGCTACAAAATTAATCTAATCTTTACCCCCTAAACAATTGCATTGGTTCTGCCATCACTTCTGCAGCTCTTCCTCGAGTTTTTCCCAGCTCTCAGTATTTTTTTGTACATGATGGGAAGCACAGACCCATCATGCTGTAATCCTGATGAGATGCTGACATAGCCAGGTGGTCTCAGAGGGGTGCTGGCCCTGCTGAAACCCCCTGCTCCCGGCACCTGCAGGCTGTGATGACAAGCCATGTGTCCCTCAGGAACCCAATACCTCACATCAGGAAGAAAAAAAAATATATTAAAATGGTGGAGGAGGCTTGGACACCAGCAGAAATCAAGGCATGGAAGCAGCTGGCAAAGAGATAGTTTCTAAATATTTTAAGACTAAATAAAGCTGAGTTTTGAGAGGGCTCTGGACCATTATTTTTGTTCAAATTGCATATGCATCCTCTGATATACACCTTTGCAGACATAAATACAAAGCACAAGAAGGACTGAGGAAGAAAAATCGTGCTGAACAAGGGAGTTACATACTGTAGGAATGCAGGAGCCTGTGATCTGCGTTATTTCTTTGCTTAAGGCCACCTAGCAACAGCACATAGGTTAATCCTCCACAGACTGAACAGACAGCATCAGCCAACAGGAAAACAAAACATCTCTGCTAGAAAAAAAAATCAGAACAAGAATTACCCATTTGCAAGAAGGTTGTAGGAATAGGCAGCAACAAATAAGAAAGAGGTGTACATGATGCTCCTGCAAATGAAAGATTTCCCTCTAAATAGAGATTTTGTCCATCACGTTATTAAAAACACAAGAAGAGCCTTTTGAACGTTTACAGAAAATCTCTGTGGGAGGTGCAGGAGCCCTGCTCCACAGGGAGCTGGACCGTGGTCAAGGCTGGCTGCCATCTTAGAGGGCATCTTTAAGTGATAAACACAGTGTCCTCTGAAATATTAAATAAATGCCAGGAGTTAGCAGCACCTCCAAGGGCAGGTTTGGATCTCTATGAGCATCTCTTGGGCATTTAGACATACCATCACCTTAGAGCCATTGTTCACACTGACTCAGCTCCCCCTTGGCAGCTCTGCCAGCCTCCCCTGCACCAAGATGTTCTGTTAAAGGGCTTAGAAATTAGCAGCACCTGCAAGGGCAGGTTTGGATCTCTATGAGCATCTCTTGGGCATTTAGACATACCATCACCTTAGAGCCATTGTTCACACTGACTCAGCTCCCCCTTGGCACCAGCCAGCCTCCCCTGCACCAAAATGTTCTGCTAAAGGGCTTGGAAATACAGAATGAGCTCACCATGATCTCCACCATGTTGGGGCTGCCCCACATGGCCACTGTGCCCTGCAGAAGACACTCCTTGGGGTTTATCAGCCCCAACACCTGCTGCATTTTCAGGGCTTGCATTTTGGCAGCCCAGGTACTGTGCTGTCCCCTGGCATTGCCACTGCCAACACTACCCCTCCTGCTCCACAAGGGATGGGATTTTGGAGGAAAAAGCAGTGGGAGACCATCACTGTTTGCCAGGCTGCTGCAGAGTGCCGCCTGCCTTCCCCACTGCCCCAAGCTGAGTGTCACCTGCTGCCCACCAGTGCCAGCACAGCCGGCACTGCCTCCAGGGAAGGTTCTGACCCAGCTTTTCCAAAGGGTCTTTGCAGCATGGCACACCTTCCCATGTTTGCAGAGGGATGGTGGCCAGCATGGTGCCATGCATACCTGTGTGCCTGGGATGTGATTTATTAAGGGGTTTATTGTTACTCCTTTTCTGCTGTTCACCAACAGATGGTAGCAGCACTGCTGCTGTCACGCCGGGCCAGGAGCTGCTCACAGGAGGAGACAGCTTCTGCAGTTCAAGTTTTCCTACCTGATGAAAAGTCATGTTTGTCCATCCCCTTGAACTTCATTAGCTGCACTTTCAGAGTCAGCTCAGGGAGAAAAGCAAGTATCTCCTGGCACAGTATATTTTCAACTCAAGTCTCTAGGGAGGGCCACGGGCAGCTGATGGGGTTGGGGGTATGTGCACAGAGACTGGTAGATCAAAATGCCTTCAAGTACGCCAGTGACACCTGGGCTGGATGCTCCCAGCAGTGACTCCTGGGCTGCATGGGGCTGAGCAGCAAATGCTGCCTGGCTCTGCCCACAAAGAGCCATTCCTAAACAGTGAGCAACACTCAGCTTAGAGACAGGCACCATCGAGGCAAAAATAATTACTTCATTTATCATTTACAAATTTAATTATTGGGCAAAATCCAAGCATTTCCTGCCACTGGCTGCACTGTTGACTCGCACCGGACGGGTCCCTGAGCCTTTGCTGGGCGAGCACCCAAGCCAGCTGGAGCTTTGCCTGAACGAGGTCTGGCTAAGACAGAGCTAAGTAGAGACCTTAGGATTTGGTCTGCAGTGAAGCTGCTCTGTGGAGGAAAAACAAACAAACAACAGCTCTGCTCTAGAGGCTTCCCCTAATTCTGTAAAGTGCTTTGAGGCTCAGGAGTGGCTCTGTATAATCAATAACACCATTAACAAAAAGGTGGCCGAATGGCAGCTACCTCTGATTAAAATGGAGGCCTGGGTGTATTGCAGCAAACAGCCATGTAGCCATTTCTCTGATCAGAAGCAGGTCTTTTCCTAGTGTCATATAACTCATGTAAAAATCACAGCAATAAGGCAGGCTTCCTTGCAGCTGCTCAGAAGTCTTTGGAGGCTGCCATTATACTTCACCTTTTTAATGCTTTATGTATTACAGCTTTATTTTCACCTAAGGCTGTGATCCTAAGCTTCCTCGCAGCCTTATCTACGACTCATATTTCAAAGCCTAATTTTCCTGCCCCCAAACGTAGAATAAAATAGCTTTCAAAAAGGGCTGCAAGGAAGCTGCAAGTTCTGCAGTTTTACAGCCCTCCTCCATTGGATCTGTGTAGGTATTATTCCTCATGGAGCCAAAACTTCCTGGAGAAGTACTGTAGCTAGAAGATATTTCTTGACCTCGCATAACACTCTGTCCACCCCAGCTGGTGGAGAGATTATGAAATTTTAATTGGACTGAGAGCAAGATATCACTATAATTGGAGCCCAAGTGCCCACACAAGCCTGAGAACTAGGACTTGCTGGAAATCCTCGACAGCCGCCAGCAGCCCCAGTGCCCAAACACGCCTGTGCCCCTCTGTGGAGGCACTAGCTGCCTCCTCTCTGCTTGTGCTCTGCCATCTCTTCCACTGGATCCCTTCCAGAAATAAAAGGCTGTACAAAGGGAGGATGCTCAGTTTCCATCAGGTTTCCACCTGCCCTGTGCTGCCATGAGCAGCAACACAAGGGACAATGATAACATCCCAGCTCATCCCAGCACAAGGTGATGCATCCTTGGAAGCACACACTCCTCATCACAAAGTGTCTCTCCACTGCAGTACTGGCAGCAGTCTCTTTATCCTCCTTCTCCAGTGCCTGGCTGGCTGGATGAGCCTGGGGCTGTGTGTGCATGGCAGCCCTACTGTGGGCACAGCTCATTCCACAGCCTGGCATTTCAGGTCTAAGAATCAGCTGGTTTTGTACCATCATCTGGTAGAACATGAACCAAGTGCTAACTTCCACCACCTCCCCAAAAGGCTGGCAGGGGCCAGTGGTTGGAAAAGATGCTGGAGGAATGCAAATGGTGGGATTATTTATTATTGACATCAATGCTCAGCCTGTAGCATGTTGCCTGCCTCCATGTAATTGTACAAATCACTGGGCTGACCCCACAGCTCAGGGACCAAACTGATCCCAGAAGGACTGTGTTCAAACATTCATGCCCAGATGACACTTGCTCCCACGCATCCTTATTCAAGCTTTGCCAGACATGATGAGAGATCATCCTGCCTACATCACATATGAAATAAGTTCTCGGTTTTACCAGGAAGCACTTGTTGAAGAAACTTCAGGATAAAAAGGCACTGCACCAAAGTAACAGCCTGAATTCTTAGTCTTCATCTAAAGGTCAAAGCAAACCCCCCTTGCATAACAGGCTTTTTTTCCTTGGTAAATACAAATCCTAGCTCTGAGGTAGTCAAGGGCTCCCCCTTCTTAATAGCCATCTGCTAACAGAGTGGTGCACACACAGCTCTCCTCGCTCTGGCCATCCCCGCTGCTAAAGGCTTAGCACATTCCTGCTACTCTGGGAAATCTTGACTCTTGACATCAGCAGATGAAGGTGGCTGATGATGAATCTCTGTCATTTTGTCATTTTGCAGTGCAGCTCAGCAAAAGCTTTGGATTCATCTCTACCTGAGATGCCATATAACACCAATAGGCAAATGCCCTGGCTCAAGGCAAGGAACTGGCTTTGCCAAATTATTTTGTTGGCACTGGTCTTCATTTATGTCTGTGAGAGGGACAGGAGACCCAGACTTCTCCAACCTTCCGTGGTTGCTGTACCACAGCCCCTCTCCTCACTGCTGTCTGGTCTTCCACTCTTCATGGGACGAGTGCCACCATAGGGAGGCTCTGACATTACTGACAAGCTGTGCAGGTCACTCATTGTCCTAAGAAAAGGAGTATTTTTAAAAACACAATAATGAGCCATAGAAGTGGAGGAACAATTTGAAGTGGTTGCATTGGGCAGAGATGTCCTAGAGGACACCAAATCAAGCTTCTTGCTACAAGCCACGGTTTTGAAATTGCTGGGCAAGTTCCTTGCCCTGGCTAAAGGTGATGGCATGACCAGAGTGTGCTTCATTCAGATCTCAATCATGAGTGTCAGGTCATGCTTGGTGTTTAAAGATGAAATTTAATTTAGTTTACAGGCTTGATTTCCTTCAGCATCAAGATTGCTACACAGAAAAAATAATTTAAAAAAAACAGGCACTTGAAAGATGGAGTCTCTGAGATACAGCATTCCTTGAAGCAGAGCTGGGGGAAGTGTGTGTGACCCCCAGGGATGTTCCATCCCAATTAGTGTCAGCCTCCCCATGTTCTCTCACCTTCCCATCAGATCCCAGCAGAGCTGCAAAACTGTGCCCCTGCACCAGGCACAGCCAGGCCACGCTGTGCCCAACATCCACTACCAGCCTGCAGCCACTCACATGGCAACCACGGAGGGAAAGCAAACAGAATAACCTGCAATAAAATGCTCCACATTTTTGCAGCAGTTTTCATTTGAACAAAGCATTTTGCAAGCTATGCTGGATTCAATTAACAAAGTCTTCATTTCTTAATGCATTAAGAAACAGCCTGCTTTATGATCTCATAATTGAAATCAAGTTGTGTGAGATACTGGCTGTATTCACTTTCTCCCCTTTTGTGTGAAAATTAATAAAAAGGAATATTAAAAACCTCAATCTGTATTGACTCAGAATGGAAGGAAACTTCTTTGTTATAATAAACTCTCTATATTTCTGCTTAAACATTTTCAAGTTGTGCCATCCAGCCGTTGTACTCCACAAATCTGAAGCCAGAATGAGGTCCCTGCCCCAGGAGCACAGTGTGTCATTGGGGAAGAAAGTAGCCTGGAAGCTCTGATCTGCAGCCAAAGCTCATCCCACAGTGGCGGGGTGGCCCAGGAATGAACATGCCCAAGCAACTGGGGACTGAAGTCAAACAGTACCAAACCCCCAGTTAGCATAAATAATTGGGTTTCCAACATGAAGGCCTCCATGGTGACTTTCCCATTGAGGAACCATGTGCTACTAAGAAAATTAAAGGTTGAAGGTTCATTACTGGGACAAGTAGAGCACGAACTTTTGCAAAATGCCTCATCGATTAGTATCATCTCTTGACCTAAAAGAGAAACTCTAAGGTGAGCTGATAGGAGGTTGGTTCCTGTTGGGGTTTATTGCTAATAAGTATTATTATTCTTATTGATTCTGGCTGGTATTTTTTTTTCTATTTAAAGAAATAAAGAAGGGAAGAAAGAAAAGTTCAGTGAGCTTCCCATCAGCCTGGCTTTAGGTAAGGCTATTCACATCGCAAGGCAAAATAGAGTTGCACATACAGGTGCTATTAATACTTCCTTTCTAATTAAATTCCACAAGAAATTGTGCAGGATATTTCTGTCCCCATACTCATTCTAGTCCCATCATCTTTTGATTAACTATCCTCATGCACTAGGAATTAAGGTGCGACCTCTAACTTTTTTTGAGAGAGATGTGCTGTTTTTAATATTAACAGCTCCATCTTTTCATTGTTCCTTGAGCGGGGTTGGGAGGAGAAATATAATTACACACAATGGGGGTATAATTCATACATTAAAAGTGACATTAAAATGATAGGTAGCAAAATATAACAATATAACAGCTTGTCTGTCACTCTTTTATGGATTGCTGGCACCCTCCAACCCCATTACAAACGTGTCCCTGAGGGGAGTGCAGCAGGAAGACATGAGCGAGATTAACACCAGCAGAGACCTCATGGCGCTTGGTGCTGCAGGGCCCTGTCGACAAGGATGTCAGATTTAAATTCCTGTTGGGTTTTGCTTCCCACAGGCACCCCAGTGCCACAGCCCACACCACTGGCACCCGTGGGTCCCACTGTCCCAGGAAGGAACCAGGAGATTCCTGAAGCAGAGTCCCAGAGCTCCCATTAGGAGATAAGGTTATGCGGTTTGATGTATTTGGGGCATGGGAGGCCCTCCTGTACATCAGCTCCAAGCATCTTCTCCCTCCAAAAATTAGGAACTGGCCCTGGCAGCAAGAAAGCCAAGCACCCATCAGCAGGGAGGCACAGCACAAGGGCTGTTTGCCTGGAGCCAGGCTGTGGGGCAGGAGATGCCCAGGCCCAGCTAGGGCTCTGCTGCCTGCAGGAGCTGCTGCAGCCCAGTTTCCCTTACAGCTGCTTGCATGTGGCTGCAGAGAAACTGGTGCAACACCTGTATATGGAAATCTGGGAATTTTTCTCTCTCAGCAGCAGGGTGCTCACTGTCAGCACAACCTAAATGCAAAACTCTGTTTGGAAACCAAACTGGGGCAGCGTGGTCTGAATGCACCAATGTCCAGCATCCGTCCCCTCTGTGTGGCTGCTGGGCACCGCCTTGCAGGGCTCTCACACCCCAGTCTGTGTGTGGTCCCAGCCAACCAGCCTGTGAGCTGCCCTCATACCACCTGCTTGGGCTGAAGTGAAACAGAAAACATCCACACCAGTGGGTGCTGCGCACCACCCCCCAAGCTCTGCAGGAGGATGCTGCCCACAGCAGGCAAAATCCCAGCTCAAATCACTTCAGCATACACCTTACTCAGACTGCAGAGAGTTTCCTTCTGGTGCAAGGACTTTGGTCAACGATCATCATGCTTTACTAATTATGAAATTCAAATTAAGTTCAGTTTATTCTTGCTTTTAAGCATAACTGACTCCTTGTTTAATCCCTACAAAGAAGAATTCACAGTCACTCCTCTCTATGAACTTCCTTTCAACACCATGACCATGCTGCATCACATGCTTGAGCTTCACAAAGTCCAGCTCTTCACATGCCTCAGAGTGTAAACACTGCTTTTGACAGCAACTTGCAAATGTTTCATTAAAATTGTATTTTTTTCAGGTCCAGCTTTGAGACCTGAAGCTCCTGCTGGATCAAAACATCAGTGGAAAATGTACCTAGGGCTGCTGCTGGGGGAATCCAAAAAGATGCAGCTCCATGTGGTAAGGAAGGTGAAAATTCAAGCCTGAAACTGTAACACAGCAGCCAGAGAAAGTCCAGAAGCAGGAGCTTCACCAGACTCACAAAATTCCACTTAAAATACACAAATGGTTCTTGTTTGCTTCAATAGTGAAATGTGTATTTTAAGATAGGCCTGTTCTGGAGAGTTCCAGCCCTTCCTGCTCCCTGCTTCTTACCCCTTCAAGATTCATTTACACGCAGGATAAGGAACATGGAAGTGAGACAGGGTCCCACTGCAGTGAGCAAAGCTTCCCTGCTCTGAGCCTGCAAATGTTACTGTCAGATTTTTGCCATCATTGTATTTAGTTTTGGGAAAATGTGCAATGAGAGGCCTTCATGCCCAAGGTGCACACCATGCTCTCTCCAACCCCTTCCCAGCCACTGCTCCATGCCCCATTTCTCAGTCCACAAGAGCTGGTTTCATCCCAGCTTATTTTTTTTTCCTTTTCCTTTTTCTCTTTCCTTTCTTCTTTTTTTTTTTTTTTTAACATACAATACTTTAGTCCATCCTTTAGCACTTCATGCACTATCTAAACATAAGGAATTAGTAGACAACAGGAGCAAGGTTTTGCTATGTTAATTACAGCAGCCCCAGTTCTTTCAGAGCTGCGTGGAGCAGCCTGCATCGGGGCAGCCCCTGTGGAAAACAGATCACTGACACCTCACTGCACCTTCTCAGGCTGCAGCACCGAAGTCAACCCAAAGGAATTAGGATTTTGGGATGTCTAAAATTAACTGGAAAAAAATAGTATTTGCCAGGTGGACACATCAGATGCTTTTTGTGGCAGAAATTGTAACGGGTGTGTCATCTGTGATACCCACATCCAGGAAACCCACTGTTGCCGTGGTGCAACAGCCCACCCAAATGGCAGGACAGGGGTGACTGCTGCAGCTCCTGTCCCCTTCCCAGAACCCCCATCCCACTTGGCTCATTCTGCAGGCCAAGGACAAGCACCTGCTCCAAAATGGGGAACAAATCTCAGGCCTCTCAGCTACACTCAGTGTTAAAACTGCTCTCAATGTCACCATCACCTCCAAGTCAGCTGGCAATTAGTGGTTACACAGATTAGAGCAGTCACAGATGTGTCATTTTAGGCAGCGCAAACATAGAAACTGAAACAAGTTTTTACTCCACCATGTTGTGATAAACAGGCATCATGTTAATTTCTGGAAAACTTCAATGTGGAAAAATGGAAGTCTGACAAAATGTAGGATAGTTGGGATATGAGGTTAAATTTTGTGATTTACAGCTAGCTGTAGTTTTGTGCAGTCTTTGAGTCACATCCTATTTTCTTTGGGCTGCTGGCTATCATCCCTGCTTCCTTGTTGGTCAAAAGTGTAAAAGGAGAACAGCTCTCCAGCTCTCATCTTGCCCCTTTCTGGGATTATGTTGTATTTTAAATAAGGAAAAATGAAAATATTGGGATATGCATTCATTCCAAAGTCCTCGTTCTTCTTTTCCCCTATTCAGTTGTGGGAGAATGGCTACACCAAGGAGCTCTGCTGATTCAACTAAGGTTCTCACGGGAAAGGAAAAGATACCACGTCCTTGAATCCAGTTGTGTTACAACAACAAAGTGCCACAGCTAGAAACAGCAGAGGGGACGGGATAAGCAGATATAAATTTTACTTGCCAACCAATAAGATATTGCCCAGTGTGCCTACTGATGAGTGGATTGTATGTAAGTGTGTGAAAAACCCAATAAATTGAAGCTTGCTTATCAATCATGTTGATTGTCCAAGTCTTCCCTCACGTGGCATCCAGTCATACCCACAACTACCATTTCAGATTCCTGAATCATGCACAGCCTGAAGAAAGACTATTAAATGGTGCCCATACTATACACAGACCTTCAAAGTGCCATGCCACCATCTGGTGCTGGTGTCCCAAGAAGCGAGATGCAATGGGCAGCCCAATATGCTGAGCAATGTGTGTGGAGAAGTCAGCAGTGGGGTACAGCCACCAGCAGCAGCAATGCCAGGCACCAGCACCCACCTACTGTGAGCTTCAGAGTCCAGAGGAGAAGAGAAAAAAAACACAAGCATCTTAAAACATGACCCAGAAGGACAGGTTTAATGGCATGGCTATATTTGGTGTACAGGAGAAGCAGCTCAGGGAGGACACAGTCTCCCTGGAGATAAAAGGGTTTTGCCAAGAAAAGCAAACCAGTCCTGCTCTAGGTTCAGGACAAGGATGATGCACTCTAATGGCAGCAGGGGGGATTTGAGCCTGGAACTGAGAAAGAACTTTTCCATTGGAAATGCAGGACCAAACCATCTCCAGAGACACTCCAGTTGTTTTCCTTTTGTTTGTTTTTCCCTACCAGGTGAGGCAAGGAGCCAGTGACTGTCTGATATGCCTGATCCTGTTTCACAGCAGGGAAATGCACTGAGCTATTCCAGTGATCCCCTCCCAACCTGCACTCTTGGGGTTATCTGGTCCTAAAGCCATCCAAATCCTTTCATGTCAAAGTTTATCAACACAACTGTTTGAGTTTTAAGTGGATAATCTGCTCAGCCCTGCCAAGCCAAGTAGTGCATTTCTGAGTGTTACAGGCTCCTTGTTTGGGAGTTTTTCAGAGCAACAGGTCCATGTGCTTTCTGGCCAAACACAGTGGCAGAGAGAGACAGACCTGTGACATGGCATCATCACCACCAGCAAGCTCCAGAGTTCACCTCACACGATTTACATAATTTCCCTGCAAAATTTGGGTGTATCCTCAAGTAGCAAGAGCACTCCACCATCCCTGCTTGCCAGGAGCCAAGGCTTTATGAAAGAAAGGGATGTGACATATCTCAAAAAGAAATCCTCCTCTCCATAGACAGCACAGTTTTCCATTTGTCTTTGCAACCTCCAGTACACTGCTGCTCACGCACTGTAAATGAGCTGGCATTTTGGGAAGGATCACTGCAAACAAGCAAAGTGTCTCACAACTGTCAGTGGCATCAGAGTCAATGGAAATCCCAGGCTCTTGGCTCCTCTAGGAGTAGATGGTGTTATAATTTTCCTCTAATAAAGGCAGCAAGTTAACACAGAAACCAAGAGGACAGTCCTTATGCCTTCAAAACTACATTTACAACCTGATGGTTAGGTAGAGGACAGAGGATTTCCAGCCTTTGGGTGCCAGCAGAAGAGGAGCTGCAGCCATCACTACCCGTGTTGCTGGTGCAGGAGGGGAGAGCACACAGCCCACCCACCCTAGCACTCCTCACATCCCATTGCTGCCGTCAGCAGCCCAGCCCCCACAGCAGCACAGCCATAGACCTAACATCATGCAGCTTCTTCTAGCCATGATAGATCCGCTCTAAAAAACACATTTCCTCTTTGCAGAACTGTTTAGTGGTTCTGAGTAACTATTCCCTGTGATACTATTTTCCATAGTTTTAAGAGCCAGTGATTTATTTTACTGCTGTCCATCTATTAGATTTTCATCTCCTTAGGATTTTCATCTCAGCAGAGTGCTGAGAAAGGAGACAGTGCAGACACCCAGTGATTGCACATGAAGCATCGGCTATAAAAACTTGCAGCAAGTTTTCATTTTCTGCTTTCTTGAGATAAGTTTCAGGAGAACTGACACCCATTTGTCAAAACGCATTATTATAAAGTCATACCTACAAGCAGTGATATTGACTTACTGTCTCAGTGAAGTTTCTTATCTCTTTCCAACAGAGCTGAACACAAAGCTGGCACCATCTCTAGGGAACAATTCAAATAAACCTTCAAGCCAGTACCAGTGCCCAGTGCATCTCCTTCCAGGACCAGCAAGACTTGGAGAAAGTCTCTGGAAAGAGCTGTGCAAGAGCTGCTGCAGAATGCTGTGAAGAGGGGACACCGCGCCTGGGGCCATCATTGAGTGGTACCTGGGCAGCAGTCACCAGGGAATGAATTATTGCTTTCATCCACATGCAGATCTCCCAGAAAAGAGTAAAAACACCCACTGCAGCACAAAAGCACCCTTTAAATGAAGAAATTGAGCTAATAGTGGCTGTAGCACTTCCAGGACCTGCAGCCAAAGAAGACAGCCACACAGTAGAGGGGCACGCAGGGGTGTATTTCTCTCCCAACTTTTCTACTTGACAGAGCAGCCCCATGCCTCAGCAGAGGAACAGAAAGCCAAGAATGGGGCAAACCTGAGCTTGCCATCTGCTCCAAGCAGGTCGGGCTAATTCAGGTGTGTGATACCCTGCACCTTCTGCCACGGGCAGTGCAGGCAGGCTGCATCCCTGGCAGGCAGCAGTGAGGAGCCAGCACACCCTGAGAAGGAGCCTGTATTATGGAAATGGCAGTGTGTGATCACAGGCAGACTCCTGCATAGGGACAGGAAAAGTTTTGGACATCTTTTTCCCTTTCATTTCTACCTGCCCTTATCCCTCCTTGTGCTGGAATAAGGAGGTCAGCCAGACCCACACAATTAGAGCAAATTGTATAAGGTTGACCTCGTACCCTGCCAGGTCCTTTCAAGCATGGGCAGTCTTTATCAGTAGCAGCATAGAAAACACAGAAGAGATGTGCTTATAGGTGGGAGAATGAGATTGTTAAGACATTTTTTCCCTCGCTCTCCACAAACTAAGATAGTACCTCTGCCACTTGGATGAACTTAGGTTATTCCTGCTCATATCTGGCAGCCCGTGGTTTCTTCCTTCATCTTGACTTCTGCTATTTTCATTCTGTGATGTCTGTACTTTTGCACTATTGGGAGCGGATTGTGTGTGGATCACTAACTTTTGGACAGGTCAGCTATCTCAGCCTGAGCACCACTAGATGGATACTAATAAGAGGAAACGAATACATCAAAGAAAATTCTCTCTTTCTCTCCTCATATCCCTCTTCCAGGCACGCTGCTTTCTTCTGCTCTTGTTGTTGCTGCCCTTTCTCGCTCTGCGTTTATGCTCTGCTTTCTGCAAATGGTGCTGTACCAAGACGAAGTGAAGACTGACTTTTTAGGTTGGCTGGAACTACCCGAATGAGCCCGTGTGGAGCCTCCCCTTCAAAAGGGACAATGTAAAAGAGATAATGGATGCTACAAGCGGCACACAAAATTTAACAAAACAATGAGAGCCGTGGCTTTCAGGATATGAGTGACAGGGCTGCAGGGAATTCATCAGCAGAGTGAGGAAGTGGCTGTTTGAAGGAGAGATCTAAACTCTGGAGCAAATGGAGGCCTCCAGTCCGGTTAAGTCATTTGACAGCTGGACATGGCTGCAGCCAATATTTAGCACAGAGGGATCTAGATAAGCATACCATGTTTATTGGTTCTTTGGAAGATGAGCTGTGGGACCCCAGCAAGAGTAGAGCAAACACCCCTTCATTTTGCATAACTTTAGGAAAGCTGGGAGTGGAACTTGTGGTCGCTATAATAATTTTTCTGAGGACATTGTCCAAATACAAAGTAAATTCCTCTGTATTTTTAAGTGATGGAAGTTGGTACAGGGCATGGTTTACCATTTATCACTGACAACTCTATATTTACCCTATGTGCCAACCACCCATACATAACTCAACAGTAGGAAGTGGGTCATGCAAAGGTGTTGGGGACCAGAGTCTCTACAGCCACACTGGTCATGTTTAGAGACAAGAATGTGTCTCAATCACATTGATGTCTCTGAGGGTTTTAATTTGGCCATGAAAATCTTTGCTACCATTAGCAACTTCTGATAAGGAATTACTTCAGCCTGGCTACTGAGTTGTCTCACAATTGTCGCATCTCTTTATCAGCAAAAGCAGTAAATCAGATTTGGAATCAGCAGGATACAATAAATTAGGATCCTACAGCACCCACAATTTGAGGATATCCAGGGCAAAATGCAAGAATCTCATGGGGCAGAAGGACTGTGCTGGGTAGGAGTTCTTGTTTTTTGCTGCACTGGCAGATTCTCAGGTTCTATAGCTAAGAAATTTGGTAGATTGGACCCAGGAATTCAAAGTACTTAGACCTTGGGAGCTTTGTGGAAGTCTATGTGCATCAGGACTCTGTATGCCCTCTCAAAACAGGTTGGGTTACCTTCTTTGGAAATAAAATTCCCTACAGGACAAAGGTCTGCCAGGCCACTGAGCCTTTGATATGGCCTGGGAAGCAGGGCAACAAACCCACTGATTTTCAGTGGTGCAGTCAGTTTTGTGACTTTGCATCAAACACTTGCCCAATCCCTTCTTGACCCTCCTGGGGGCTTTTTGGTTTGTTTCTTCCCCAATTTAAGCATCAGCAGTGGTGTGGCACAAGGAATAAGGATACACAAACTCCATTCAATCAAACCCAAAGTTGGTCACACTGTGGCAGCAGAGGTTGGCAGGGGCACAGCCACAGGTCAGAGCACCAAGGAGGGCACTGCTGGCATGTCCCACTGAAAGATGGCACATCCCAAACCCTCTGTGGCTGTGCTGAGGATGTCTGAGCATACAGTCACCAGGCTGACTGCCATCACCCACTTCAGCACAATGGCCTGGCAGCCCCAGCCTTTGCCCTGTGTTCTCTGCTCACACCTGAGTTTCCAAATACATGTTTCATGAAGTTTTTCAAGGACTAAACATCAGTCACCTCTGACATCGCTTGTTTTTAACACTTATTTGTATGTGGGGCTTTATTTTCCCTAGTGGTTGTACTGAGAAATTATAGTAGGTGTCAATTTTTCCAACACAAATATTTTCCTGAATGTTTTCTCCTAGCAGAAAAGTAGCACATGGGGGGGGAAAGCAACAAAAATATCAAAATCCTAGAGAGACTGTGTCAGGAAACATTCCCCTGCATGGCAGGGTGCTCCTACTCTTGTGATGAGGAGCTTCCAACTGCCCAAAGCAGATGTACCAGCCCAGCCATCCTTCTGCAGTCATGATCAACCACTGCTGTTGCACCAAGTGTGAAATTAGGACATCATAGGTCACTGAAGAAGTTGATGCTCAGCTTCATCATCCACAACTCTGGTGGAAAGTTTTCTACCTCTGAAATTTTTTTGCATACATCAAGTCCAAAGCTGGGAGGTCTGTGCTGTCTTCTGAACATCTCCAGGGAAAGACAAGGCATGTAGAGATGCACAACCTAAAATGCTTTTGGTGCAGGTTCCACAAAGGCCTTAGAAGTACTATATCTCAGATGAAGAACTACCTCTCATCCAGCAGCACCTGCAGGTAGCATGACTCACCTTGATTGTCACCATGACACCAGGTCAGGCTGCTGCTGGCCACCACAGTCCCTCATTCCCCAGATGGGGGCAACCCAAAACTAAACTGATAAAAATTAACACAGACCACTTTGCCCCACAGCAACACAGGAACATCTATATATTCCTGTATGTCATTGTGGCCCCTCTGGATGGGAGCATTGTGGAGTGGGAACATAGCCCCTGCTGCAAAGAGACTAGGGTTTGCCCCTGTCCTATTAGGGTGACCAATATATCAGCCATTTTTGGAGGAACTGGCTTTTTTGGGACTGCACACAGAAAGCCCCAGTCTCCTGCTGTGCCCCTGTAACAGCACAGCCCTCCCTCCGGCCCACGCTTGGCCACCCCCGCATCTCCAAGCTCACCCCGTTTGCTAACATCCCCATTAGCTGGTAATGACTAACATTTAGAAAACATATTTCCTCCCACATGGTTCCAGAGGGGTTTGCAAGCTGAGCGACACGAGCTCAGCACGGGGACTGCTCAGCTCTCTGGGGCCAAGCGCTTCTCCACAGCCCAGGAGAAGCCCCGTGCACCAGCAGTGCCAAGGGACAGCAGTGATGCCAGTAAGGGGTTTGGGACTGGGGAGAGAATCCTGCATGCAGAGCCACCCTGCCAGGGGAGGTAGCCCACAAACCAGACCAGCATCTCCCAGGAATCAGTGGCTGCTGGGCACAGGCAGTGAGTACCAGCACCCACTGCCCCGAACCTGCCAAGGGGACCAGGACAAACTTCTGCTACTTTCCTAATTTTCTAAATGTCTGTCCATTAAGCGTTTATTTCAGATTCCTTGCCACAGAGTCATTAGGCATTCAGGTGGAGAGGAAAGTGAGCTCCACAGGAGTCTGACAGTAATTCTGCATTAGTTAAGCATTAGCTGACAGATGTACAAAGCAAAGCCATTACTCCCGTCAGCCGCTCTGCCCCGACTCCCGGCCCTATTGTGAGGCTCCTCCAACCAACAGCTCCCGAGCCCCACACAAAGGTGGGACGAAAGCCCAGCAAGAGGCAGGGTTGGTTGTAATTAGAGGTGAATAAAAGTGGGGGAAGGATTTTCTTTTTTTTTTCTGGAATGCACTTGGCAAAGTGCTACCATTGCATTTGTTTATTTCTGTGCTTTGCTGTTGAAGCAACATCGTGGCTACAAACCTTTTCTGAATGCATATTTAGAGCAGACCTGCCAGAAGGAATGTTTACACAGATTTCAGGTTGCTAAATATTAAATAAATCTGAATTTATTTGAAATTCAGCCCACTAGTAATGATACTGTAAAACCACAAGAACTCCCTGGAAAATTTGGCCTCCAAATAGCTTTGACTAAATCACTTACTACATACTAATCACTAAGCACTATTAATAGGAAAATAAATGCATGGAGAGATCACTGGGTAGAGCCAGGATCCAGAATTGTAGAAAAGATCAATGCTACTTTTCTGCAGAGTAAACTTTAAAAAACATTAAATATATAGAAAATCAATGCAAATTACAGCTCCCTGTGATTACTGTCGTTGGGTGCAAGACCAAAGATATGCAGAGCAAATAATTAATTCTGTGCAGTTTTTCTGTACTCTTCCCTCACCCTGAGCCTCACACAAGCCTGAGCACTGTCCCATCACCAGAGACATGGCCCCCATGGTTCAGAAACACACTCAGAGCTATCAGGAATTCCAGTTCCACAGAAAAATCAAGCTGGTATCTCAACCCTGTCTGACAGGTAGACCAAGTCTCAGATAAGTCCTTCCCATCTCACAATATTTAATGCAAAATCATGTCCAGGAACTTAAATAACATGATATAAAATGCCAAAAGATACAATGAGACCAAAAAAAAAGGGTACTTTATTCTTGGTGCTTAGCAGATAACATCTGTGCTAAAAGCTTTTGCACAAGCAAGTGCAAAACAGCAAGAATAGCACAGAAAATAAGATTTAGAAGGAATTAAAATTTGCCACTTTGTAATTCTGATGAGACTCGCTGACTCTTTATTTTTAAGTATTTGAACAAAATCTGCTGATGTTTCAGTGCAATTAATTCCTCCCAGTACCACTTCTAGCTCTTTTTGCCCCCAGTATTGTCACCACTGCCTAGATTGAGTCCTTTCCTTCTCTGTGAGCAGATCATGTCAGAAATGAAGATGTTTCCCTGAAACACACCTCAGAGAAGCTTCTGAGCATTTTTAGTTCCTTCCCCAGATTCTACATGATGGCAGGGGCAGCACCACAAGCACACTTTGCTGGCTGTGCTTGAGCCCCCCAACAACACCAGGCTCCATGTCCAGCAGCTCAAGCCTCAACTGAAGTTTAATTAACTTTCTGTGAACTGAACTAATGGTAAAAGGAGAAAGGAACATACAATTCTGAGCACCAGAAACCTTCCACTGTATTCTCTTCGGTTTTAAATGTAAATCTAATGAAAGACCCTATGAGCCCATTGTTCCCTTTAGGATATGCATGGAAAAGCCCAGAATGACAAAGCCCACACCCACCAGACTTTCCAATGGTCCTGTGGTGCCTCTTGGCCAACACACAAAACCTGCCTTACCTTTTCTCTCTCTCCCACCTTTAACTACTTGGACATCACCCACCTTTTAAAGACCGCCTTCAATATTTTATTGCCCTGTACCGCTTTCTGTTAAACCATCCTTTATCATTTCCCTCCTGCCTCTTAGATGTTCCCCCTTAATAAATTATTAAAGGATGTATTTAGATCACAGAAGAAATTAGATTACATTGATCCACAGTGATTTTCTCCCACGCCGTTTCTTCATGAAACACCATCCCTGCCACACTTCATTCACGTCGGATCTCAACATTGAACTCTTGCTGCAATGTTTTCAGCAGCTCAGCAGGTGGCTGAGCCAGGAGGGAGCTGGGCAAGCATAAGGCAGGGGACGTGCTCCATAGTATGGATGCCCAGGGCTAGCACAGCTGCATCCCTGCTGGGTGGGTGCTTTGCAGGGTGAAAGCCAAGACCCCCACAGAGAGAATTATCAAACCTGAGACAAGGTGTCTCTTTTATCTTTGGTAGCATTCTTTAAAAAGAAATTAGGATTTTTAGTACTTTTCAAGACTTTTGGGAATCCCGGTGTCTCCACACAGCTCTGCGCTTTGCCACAGGGGGCTGAGGTACTCTCCCGGGGACAGTGTGTAGCTGTGGGGCTGTGATGGTGGTGGCATAACCACATCCCATGGCACCACGGTGAGGTGCAACAACAGAACAACATGAAACAACAGAAAGGGTTTACAAATGAAGAAATTGTAAGGAATTTTCTATCCATTTTTATTTGCAGACAAGAAAATTTTCAATTCCCCCTGCCTCCCTCAAACCTGGTCCTCCTCCAGAACAATCTGGTTAGATCATCCTGTTGAGTCATTTTTTTGACACAACAACTTAATTTCAAATGGCAACTGGCAAAATGGCCAGAGATGTGTCAGATACTGCAGATAAATACTCCCACTACCAAAACCAGGCTGTGCCCCCAGGGAGCTCACAGTTCTGCCATCAGAAGGGGTCAAGACACCCCATGCTATGGGGAAAGGCCGTCACTGGCAGGCAGACTGGAGTGACTGCTGGGTCACCCTGGCTCTTTCAGCACAGGACATGGGCAAAAACTGCCCAGCTTAAAAAACTCCCCTCTGGAGGGAAATCTATCAAGAATAGCTTGATGCATTCAAAGCAGAATAGATATTTCTGACCAACTGAATCCATTGTCACCCCTATTCCAAGCTCTGACATTAGTCCAGGATGAAAGTACTGAAGAATCACAGAGTGCATTGAGTTGGCAGGGACCTTTGAAGGTCATCATGTCTAACCCCCTGCAGTGAGCAGGGACATCCTGCACTAATCAGGTTGCTCAGAGCCTCAGCAAGTCTGCCTTTGAAAGTCTTCGGGGATGGGTCCTCCACCACCTCTCTGGGCCACCTGGGCCATCTTCACGGGGAAGAACTTCTTTCTAAACATGAACACTAACATCAATCAACTAAACACAGGAGGTGACTTTGTGCTTTGGGACCAGGGATTGTTTTCCACAGTGGAAAAACTATTCCACCTCTGAGGGGATGCAGTTTCCCAGGGTGCAAAGATCCAGGATGCTGGCACAAGGTGCCACACAAATCTGCTATTGAATTTATCAAATCCTTCATTGGTGTATTTGTGAGCCAGCTTGTGTTTGTTACATGTTCTCACAGCAAATCAAAGTAATGTACAGTTTTCCACAAGTAATGTCCAGGTGGCTGTGGTTTTTTTCCTGCACAGGAGATGTTTGTTTCTGATTCGGGACATTTTTGTTTGCTTGTTTTCCAACTCAGAGGCAACTAGCAAAGAGCATTTCTGACTCTAGCCTATTTCAATATCTGCATGGAAATTTGCATCTTTTCAAACCAGTTTTTTTTCATTTCATTACATATCCTCCTATAAGTGCTCCAGCAGAACAAAGAAACAGCAAGGAAACCCAGGAACAACTTTCTGCCCTTCTCTTGCCCAGCTCAGCTACACCAGCTTTCAGTGGCAGAACAAAGAGAGTGGAAACAGAAGAGTTTTGATTTTCCCCAGATAAAACAACTTTAAAATCAAAACTCTAGTTTTAATCAGGAAAAGGGGGAATGGTGGCAATTTTCCTAGCCTGGTGGTATTTTTGAACCTTCTTGTATTTCTCGCTGCCGAGGTGTGGGTTGTGCTGGGCTGGGGGGTACATTCCCCTCCCCAAAGATGATTCTCACTGCGCTGCCTGAAGCCTGTGGCCTCTGTCCCCCTCCAGCTCTCGCCCATCGCGCTCTCTGACCCTCATTGTTCAGACCATGGCTTATCAAACACACGGGAAAGGGATTGCATGAGACACCCCTCAGTCTGGGGAAGAGCGCGCTCTCTCGCAGCTCTATTTTACCTTTCTGTTCTTTCCTTAATGTACCGGCTCCGCATGGAACGGATACTGTCCCATACGGCGCTTTTACAGATGTGTGTCAGTTGAAATGATCAAGAACTTCTAGCGCATTGTTCTGACAAACATCCCGACCCAGCCGAGCAAGACTCAGACGCCCTATTTTCATTTTTTTCCCCTGCTCCTTTCCCCCCGCCCCTTCCTTTCTCTCTTTGAAACCCTCCAGCAGCGAACCCTACCGACAGCGCAAACCCAGTCCTCCCCCTGCCCGACCCCCCTTCCCNCCGCCGCGCTGCGCACTCCCCGGTGCGCCGCTGCCCCCTGGCGGACAGAGGCGGCGCCGCCGCCCGAGGCCGGCCCCGGGAGAGCCGGTGTGAGCCCTACCGGCACCGCTCCGCCAGGGTAGGAGCCACAGGGAAACAGGGTCTGCCCTAGGTCCTGTTGTGAAAGGGCTTTTCCCTTCGCCCGTGGGCTCTGTGGTACCGATACACCCACGCACAGCTCAGAAGGCACGGGAGGGTCTCTGGGTTTCACGAGGGGTCTCTCTCCACCAGCAGTAGCTGAGCTTCACAAGGATTTTCTCAGCCCCCTGAAGTAAAGCAGAGGGGTGCTGCTCTAGCCTGTGAAGGAGCTCAAAAACTTTTAGGGAACCCTCAAATTTCCCATTGGTCCCATCCAGCCTTTGAAAGCTCTCGTTCCCAAACCCTCACACACCCTTCCCAGATGGAAAACTGGTCCCAGAGCCCATGTGAAAAAAGGTTGGTTGGGCAAGCAGGACTCAGGGATGTTTTTGAGTGAGTAGCTTATAAAGTCACGGAACAGAATTGGCATAGAACAGCCTGCTTTCCTTTTCCCTCACCCCCTATATCAGGCTAAATATAAGAAGTTCT
>VZTY01026465.1:0-26728 GCA_013400935.1 Turnix velox
TTCCCCTGGTATACGGCCACAATACCAAGTTGATACTTGGTATTCAGTCCATTTATAACTGCTGTTTGAAGCATTAAAGCAATTCAGAGGGAGGGAGAGAACAGAAATGTATATGTGTTTAATATGTAGGAGAGTCTTACCCTGCACAGTCTTTTTTTTTTTTTCTCAAATATGGAAGTTAAATGTTTTTTTCTAATTAACACACTGCGCTTTTGTGACAGTTTTTTCTTCAGCATTTCCTTTGAAGTATTGTAGTCAGTATGCAATGTAATATGCTGATGTCAGTGTAATCTCTGCAAAACTCGATTAATTGTTTTTGGGATGGTCCACCTGATTCTTAGAAGGGAGTAGCTTTCTACTGCTGTTCATGCTGTTCAGTTGTTGTGTAGAGGAGTATTACATCTCCAAAGCACATTGCCATATCTAAAATTGATAGTATAATCTGTTTGATTTGTGTTTGTTGGTTTTTGGTTTTTTATAATTACTATTGTTTAGCTGTAACCAGTGTTATTGTTATTGCCATGTGAAATAAAGTCTCCAGATCATTTGGTCTCAATCTAGGATGTTCTGACTCAGTGACGCAAAGATCTATTGAAACAATGTTTTGAGCAAAGTTGAGTTTTGTCTTGCTGAGCAGGGAACTGTATTCTGATAATGCTAAATTTATAATGGTCAGTTTAATAAGTACAGTTTAAAAGGGGCTCCAGTAGTTTCCTCTAAGCAGATCGTCTCTCTGACTTGCTTATTTGGCAGAGCAGAACAGTAGTGCAGCTCCAAAGTAGCGATCCCTGTGGTTTTATATTGAGTTGTTAGATAAGCCCTTTCACTTCCCAGTAGTGATAAAGGATTTATATAGTGATTTATATTTTTAGTTATTTGCATTTTAATCTGTGTATTTATATATTTCCTTTTTTAATGAAAGGTGGGATTTAGAAAAGACAAGCTGTCTCTGAAAACTGAACTTGTTCTCCTTGAATATTTTTTCACCATTCTGGAACTACAGGAAATTTGTTTAAGTGTTATTGCAACTTATTTCTGGGATTTTGTCACTGCAAAATAAATGTTCAAATAATTGATTTGAGAACTTTTGCAATACATTTAAGCCATTTCTGTTTTCTTCTACTACAAAAAAGAGCAGAAAATGTAATTTAATTTTTTAAGTAAAATAAGGTCATTTTTATTCGTTTTTATTTAACCCTTTGAATGGGAAAGCAAGATAATGAGGGGGAAAAATTACTTGTCTCAGACTGGTACTCACTGTATCTGGGCTAGCTCTATTTTAGTGCAGCTCAAATTCTAACATGAGAAAATTGCAGAAATTTACAATTCAAAGTGTGTTTCATCATGGAGAAATCCACAGATTGTTTTGACACTCAGTTAGAAATTCAGTATGAAGATGGACGTCTCATGAAATTTGCAGCTGCTGATTGAATTTATATTTCCATAAAGGCCATCAACAGTAGCAGCCTGCAGAGGAAGTGAGGGAAAAATGACAAAAATTGGGAGGCTAATATTTTTTTCTCAGCCTTACAGTAGTAAATGACTAGTAATAAGGTCCTACACTGACCAGAATTAAAGAGAAATATAGGCAGCCAGAAGGAAATGATTTCCCAGTTTAATTGGTTTGAACTAAAAATGTCTGAGTTTGATATTTAAATATATGTTTAGTCATCTGTACTTCACGTAAAATGCAACTGCAAATCAAAAATGTCCTTAAACTGAAAAATAAGCTCTTACTGGTAATCACAGAAGATTTATCACAAAGGTAATTTGATTTTATAATAAATGTCCAGGATAGAAAATTAATTATATAAAAATATCCAATAATAAGTCATCTTATTATGGGTGAAAATCTCATCTCTGATATGCTTCTCATTCATTCACACACCCAGATAGAGGAGGAGGTGTAATACCAGAATTTTTTTTTCTGAGTATCAACTCTCATTGTGTTGATTTAAAAATCAAACATGCATTCAAAAAAAACAAGTCCACCTTCTCAAAACAATTACTCCAGAATGCCACTGAGATGGATGTTAAATAAAATTGAAATAACTACCTTGTTTTTTTTTTCTTTTAATAGAAAATCTGATTATATTGCTGTTTGTGTGTGATTTCGTGGAAGGAAGAGTGTGAGGGGGAAGGTGAAATATTTCTGAAGTATCTTTTTTTTTTTTGTAACCAGTGTTATTGTTATCATCTTTGTTTGAGAGATTCTAACTCCCATAATGCTTTTCCTTTGAAATACATCTGTAACTCAAGGCTATGGGGTGGTTTCATGTTTAGGTGTTTTCTTTCATTTTAGTGTTACATATCTGTGTGTGGAACTCCCAGTGCACAGCAAGACAGCTGTTCCACTGAGTGGTGTTCAGAAGCCTTTTCCTCCTGGTTAGTAGTCTGCATCAGTGGTATTCTGTGCTGCACTTCCATCATGTCTCAGAAACTAAAAAAGTCAACAAAAAGAAATATTGAGGCCAACAGACACCTAAATGTTCCAGAAACTGATAAGGAAGCACTTCATAGCTGGACAATGCAGAGCTGTGCTTTTGGGTGGAACATGAGTCGTGTAGTCTTGATATCTGTACATTTTCTTAGCATGTGAAGATACTGATAAATGTGACAACTCAATATAAAACCATAGGGATCACATCTCTTATCTGCTCATACCAGAAAGGTGTAAGTTAGAATTCTAAAGAGATTAAGTAACTTTGCAACAATGAGAATCTCTATTATGCCATTTTTTCTAAGAGATTGCACAAAGTTGGTAATGAGTAGTAAAGTAAGTAACTTACATTTTACTTCTAAAAGTTGAAATACAGTTTTGGAAGCTACATGGTTTTGTCATACAATGAAATGCAATTATTTGATTGTACAGTTTTATAACTACCATAGCTTGTTCTTCCAGTTGTCACAAACTGTGGATCAAGCACTTTTACTGTGTTCATTAAAAGCTGCTGCCCAAAGGCAGTGTTTCTACTTTTCGTTCACAGTTAGCATTATAAATGCTTTAATATTGAAACATTTATGTGGACTCATTTGGTGCTTTAGCTTGTAGTGGCAGCAAAATAGTCTAAAATCAACAGGCACGTTATTCTGTACTTAAATACTAGATGATTAGATACATACTGTGGAAGCACATAGAGCTCCATTTGCTATAAGTTAAGCTGTAACTGTGGAAGTAGCTAGCAGGAAAAACTTTTAAGTGGGCAGCATTGCTACCCTGGAAAGCACATTAAAAGACATTGTAAATATAAACTCGAAAGTAAAGCAAAATGTGTTGACTGAACATTAAAAAAAAATTACCCCACTCATGTTAACTTGTCAAACTGGTGAGTATGTTTATGAATTTGCTTTTAAAGAAGTGTGCATGCTTGTTTAGGTACTTCATTTTCAGTATCTTCATTTCAGCCCTCATAAATTTTAAACAATCAGTATGGAAGTGGAGAATTATGAGGAGTCTTTTGGCCAATTTACTGTCTACTCACTTTCTTACTAAGGATCCTAAGAATAAAATGTTATTACAAGAGTTAATATAAATCACAAAGGATGAAGCAGTGTTGAATTCAATATGTATAACCTTGTTATAGTATTACAGATGTGGAGTTGCCTTTAAGCCTTCTTCAGTAATATTTTTTTCTTTCTAAGTAAGTGATGATTCCTTATGTAGTGAGGTATTCAGAAAATCTGAGTAAAAAAGTAAGCTTTCCAATTGGAAATAAATTTTGATAACATTTTATTGGAACTCACTGCTACAATGTAAATGTGCAACATAATAATGTTTTGAAGCACAGTACATTTTTGTGATAGCATTTTGAGCTATCAATTCAGTGTACTGTGCTTCTTTCCCAGTTCAAATATTCATGTTCCTTGTTTTGTTCTCCAATGTGATTCTTTTGTTGGTTGAATCTCGATGCAAGTTAAGGGCCTGTATTTTCAGACAGAAACTCCAGAGTTTCTGGAGGTGTTTAAGGCCAGGCTGCACAAGGCACAGAGTAACCTAGTGGGAGATGTCCCTTACTATGGCAGGGGGGTTGGAATTTGATGATATTTAAGGTCCCACAGGTGGTGTTCTCTGAAGATTCCATTATGTTAAGGCCACCTTTCCTGATGGTTTCCTCCTATTCTCCCCACTTTTTTCCTTGAGCCTTGAACTTTCATTGCAGTATTTCTTGTTTTCTTCACAAAGTCGTATATTAACCACAAAGAGGAGCATTTCACTTGATGAAATGAGCTGCGTGCTTTTTGAACAGAATACACTCATTGGGAATTTTTCCCAAGTAGACTGTAACATTTGCACAGAGTTCAGGAGCTCAGCTTTGTTCAGCCAACTCAGATTTCAAGCCACACAACTAACTTCAGAGCCACACTGGCACTTTAGGTGGGGACTACATCCACATTCTATGTCTGAAATATTATGACCTCTGTTCACATTGCTCAGATGTGAACTTTGCCAGGTCTTGTATACTTGTTTTAAAGGTGAGAAAAAGTCACTTAGCTTCAGTAAGAGTTTACCTGTAGTATTATGTTGATTTATCTGCATCTCACTTTTTCATCAGAGTGTATTTGTGGGATTCCTGTTACTGAAAGCTCTAAATATATACACCTTGAATACTGCAAATGCATCTTCAAAGAATAATTTTGTACTTTATATGATAAAATGAGTAACATAAATTGTAGGATAAAGACTAATATTTAATGCTCCTTAAAAGAAATGTCAGTAGGATATTTACATATGTGAAGTGGATAATATATTCCAAAGCACAAGTTACTTTAGCTACTTCAGTTGCGCTCTTCTGTTGACTGTCTGAAGTTCATGAGCATTCTCTCCTATTCTCTGCAGTGAAAAGCGGGAATAAAATACCACTACTACTATGTTTTAATCCTTTCAAGTTCTATGCATAGTATTAGCTTTAATTGTGTTCAGACATTGTATAATTCTGATTTTTCATTGCAAGTCTCAAACCCGCAATTCTTTTGTATTAAAACATTCTGAAAACCTGAAATTACCTCTTTGAAAATGTATGTGCAGCTAGTGGTAGTAATTCCATTTATTCTGAGAGCACAGAGATGGTAAATGAGTGTTTGCAAATGATTTGGAATTGAAATATAATTAGTCATCCGAACCAGACTGCAATGCGGCTGTTGGGTCATATTGCTTAATTGATGTTCTCCACAGCTGTAACTTCCTTTTCCACAGCTGTAACTTCCTTTTCATTTCATTTACAATTCATACCGTTGCTGTCATTTGCCCATTTCTCTTCTCTGCATGAGTACCTTTATATTTGTGTGCCTGGATTATGTTTATAGAGTACAAGTTATTCCATGCTTTCTGTCTACTTGCTACATTCCTTTTATACATGCTAAATCTGCATTTTAAGCCATTTTTCACACATTTACAGAAAATATTCAATACTTCCTAGTTGAGTGTATTCCCATTTTGACAGTAATTTATAGAAAGCTGTTACTTGAATCTGACAAACCAAAATCAAAAGAACAGTTTTGAGAAAGCTTCTGCATGACAGAGCACCACATATCATTCAGGTCTCCAATGAAGTGACATTTGTACTAGTGTTACTTTCACTTTTGTTGCAAGAAGAATGTAGTGTTGCATATTTCTAGTGAGTTTATTGTACATTCATTTATGAAACAGTGTTTCTTTGTGATGGTGTGATATCTACTGGGCTTTGTGCCACTTCAGTGAGGTAGAAGACACAACACTGTCCAGTGGGCAAGGAACAAGAAATGGCATTGGTGTGTCCCTCTGGCAGATAAAGAGAGACTGGGGACTCGTATGGCTTTCTGATTTTATTAAGGAGATCTATTTAGCATTAGAGAAGCGCAATTGTAGTCTTCCTTCTGATTAGCTTGAATGTCCTACAATGACCCCCCCCCAAAAAAAGAGCAAAATGACAAATAGCATACTGAGAACAGTGAGAAATTGAACAACAGAAATGATATGTCTAAATTTTTGTTGTTCTTACACATAGAAAATTTGAATATAGGGAGTTCAAATAGAGGACATATTTCACATACTTATTATATAATGGATGAGATCTGAAATGAGTGTCAAAGCAGGTTTCTTCCATAGAGAGCTTTTGCGTTGAACTTGCGAGGATATTTCAGTAAGTTCAGTGTTACAGACTTTAATATTAATCCTTTGTCATCCTTGACAGATATGTGCAGAGTAGACCACTAAGCTGGGGATGCGCTAGTCTTAAAGGAAAGTAACCTAGATGTTCGACTAGGAGTGAAGAGGGATAGGTGGGCATTTAAAAAACAATAAGTTTCAAATTGTTTTTTAACTTGTTAGCCATGTTTTAGACATGGTAAATACATTCTTTAACTGGGAGTTGTTTTCCTCCCCTCAGCTCCTCTCTTCCCCACCCCATTCCTTTTTGAGTGATTGTATAAATACTTCTCCAGAGTTTCATTAGTCTATGTCATGTCTGTACTACCAGAGCTAGAGGTATTGTGGGTAATTTGTAAATACAAAGCTTTTTTGGACTTTCTCATTGAGCACTTAGTGAGTTTGATATTCTTTGATGCTGCATCATTGAAAAACTGGAAATCACTACTCCTGATTCTTTGGTGGTTAATGGAAATAAGAATCACTGAATAAAGCAGCCAGTGTCCTTACTTGCTGCTTTTAAAAGTTGCAGTGAGTTCTAATGTGATTTTATCCAGGAATTGTGTACTTACACAATTTATACTTGTCTTATATAGATGAGCACTGATTAAAAATTCATAATCTTGAAAATGAAAGTATGCTGCGCTATTTTCTTTGCTTGATGTATCAGAAACACTAAAAATGTTGCATTGTTTTAAAAAATAAAAATAAAGTAAGGCTAAAGAAGATACTTGGAAAAAGAATCACAGATTCTTATTCTACTGCATGAACTGTTTAACAGTTCACAATGGTGAATAAGTACAGATTTCAAAATGATAACCTAATTAAAAATTAGGTATAATTTAGAAATATATTTAACTACCTTTTTTCTATTCTATAGGGCAGATTATACCAGAAAGAAGATTTGTAGAAGCAATAAATCGTCAACCATATCAGTATGAAATGGGTGACTTTCCAACAGAATGGGAAGGTAAATCCTGAATGTTTTGCTTGTATTTCATGATAATTTTGCCATTGAATGTAGATTCAATTTTTGATGGAAAGCCTCACTATTGGAATGCTTTGTTACCTTTCATTTTAAGTAACGCAGGTGTTTGTTTAACTCGTTGTTGTAAATTCTTAAAGCTTTTACAAATAGGACAAATAGTGTTTAGGCAATCAATACTTAATAAAAATAAAAAATACAGCCAGTATGATCAAGACTTTCTCCTGTTAAATGTGAAAATACTTGTGCCTGAGGGAGATGCAGTAACCAGAAATAAATGTGTTAAACTTCATAATTAGGCTTTTACTGCAGTGTTTATTTCTAGGTTTGTTGAATTATTGGTGACACAGTGATGGGACACTTCTTTTTTTTTTTTTTCCTCTCATGATATTTGGTTTCCTCTGCTGTTCTTTGCACAGTCTTATGGGGAGCTGGACAACTTCTCCATAATTAACCGTTTGTTCCCACTGATACTGATGAAAATTTAGCTGAAATTTTGGGACATAGGAAAAAAATCGTATGGTGGCACAGAATCTCTTTATGATTAGCTGTACAACCCATGGGGAAAGAGAGGAAGCAGGGAGGGAGTGTATTTTGGTCCTTTAGTCCATAGGAGTTCAAGCCAGGTCTGAGGTTAAATGTGACTGGTTCAGGACTCTGGTATAAGCAAAGAGCCCCTGAAATAGTAGATAGTCTACCCATCATTTAATGTGTTTTGGGAAAGAATAATATTCTAGTCTTCTTCCAAAGTTGATGTGTTTAAATCAAATAAATTTTAGGCAATATATTGTTAAACTGTGTAATTCCTTGTGACTGTATACTCTCCTTGATGGAAGTTTGCAGGAGTTTGAAAATGGATTACAAGAATTTGTGGAAAGAAAAATCCTTCTTATACAAAGATATTATTTTGGTTTGATTTGACAATGAGCTTCGGAGGCCACAATTTGTTTTGAGGAATTACTGAATAGTGGCATTTCCCAACTGTGATGCCACAGATCAACAGCTTCTGTTTTCTACTCCTATAGTACCCACGAATTTTCATGTGGTTGCTCCTAGTTCTTTATTAGTCCAAGATTTCTGTCTTCTGAAAGGGAGCAGCCAGCTTGGTAGGCTTGTTTTTACTGAATTATGTGACACTTGGATGGGCATCTACTTCATTCTACTTTCTGAAGTTCTGCTGCCTCATTCAAAAGTTTTCCTTTGAGAACTTGCTGCTCATCTTGGGTCTCTGTGACCTCTGTGCAGCCACTCTGCACCATGAGCAATATGGAGGATTCATAAAGCCTCTGGAAACTGCACTACTGTAAATAGTTCTCATCTGAGACCGGCTGCTGCCTTTCATGTTGAAAGGTGCAATTAGTCTCTGCTTGGCTGGAATGAAAAGAAAACAACACGGACAGTCAAACTGTCCCAGGTGGTCTTAGACCTGTTCAACCAAATTGCTGTATGAGCTGTTCCTTAGGACTGCTGGAATCGGCATAGCACCACTGAGGCCGCACTGATTAAGAAACCTGAGTACAAATCAGTGTGACTTGACTGTATGTTATCTTGGAGGGTACAGCTGTTTGGAAGGATGCTCTTGGCAAGCAGCAGTACAGGGACCTTGGGGCTAAGGATTAAGTACCTTGTAGCATGGGCTTGTCTAAAAAGATGCAGATTTAAGATGAACTTTTCCATGTCAAGGCATCTTATTCAAATTTGTTTTAAAGGTGAAAACACAATTGGCCCATCCTATTTTATGAAGTATGTTTACACTTTTAACTCAGAACTTCCTTGTCTTTTTAATTGCAGGTTTTTAATTGTGATTTTGTCAACACTGAATATGAAGAATTCACAGAGAAAATTAAAATTTACAGTGGTGAAATTCTACAGAAGCAGAAAGAAATAATATGTGTTTGTTTTCCTCCCATGCATTCCTTAAGCAGATTAGGGGTGTAGTGTATGCTTCTGACAGGTAAATTATGGGAGTGCCACCAAAAGAGCTAACCTCTGTCTTTTTGTCCAGTACCAACTTAAACGTTACACAGTTTTGGGTAAGTGTACAGTGAGTTTAAAAAGCAGAACCTGGCCCTTCTTCAGTGGGTACAGAGGCCATTAATGTGCTTCTGCTGTATAATGAGGTGTGAATTAGGGATGTGGGATGCTCTGAAGCTTAGTTCATTACTCCTCCTTTTATGCCATCTTCAAAATGAAAAATTCTAAATGAAATGGGAAAAAATGGAAAGAGCAGAGAATTCAAATAATGCTTTGTGAGGGAGACCAGTTAAATACAAGCTTTTTAGATGTGCTTTGCTGAAAAGCTTATTGTAATTCTGTCCCTATTTTTTGGTCTTCAGTACTGGTCTAGAAGTTTCCCAGGCCCACAAGACCTGTGTTGAACTTCGATTCTTTATCTTTGGTTCAGACTCATGAAAATTTCTCTGCACATTCTTTCTGTGAGTGTTCACTTTGTATTTTGTGTTCCCATGAATGCTAATTTTCCAGCAAATAGTCTGAAACTTCACAAAAGGATTTCTAAAATACCTGCTGTTTCATCTGAATAGCAGAAGATGTATAAAAGGTTAGAAGGCTGTGTAATGTTTCTTACTTCTGATTTCTTTTTACTCTTGGAATTGTTGTGGATTTTTAACATTCTTAATCCTCTCTTCTGGGCACATGTTTACCTTCATCTCCAGGAGCCTTCTCTCCAAGCCCAGTATATACATTGACATTCATAGCTTCGCTGCTTCAGTCCTGGCTGGTTCAGCATTAAGAGGCTCCTTGTCTGTCCTTCTAGGGCTTTTCACTTTTAAGCTTATAATGGCCGTCTGACATCCAGGTGACTGGACACTTCATGCAGTGTTTTATTAGCCATCTACTCCTAGTCTTTCTTTTTGTTCCTGGTAAGTTTTAGTGGTTAATGTTTGCCGGTTCATTTTTATACTCATTACAGTGTGTTATGTGCCAGTAGGAGTCTTAAAGTTCAATGAAAATCTCATGCAAACTAGTAAGAATGCAAATGAGTGCTGATGAAAGAATGCAAGAGTCTCAAGGTAGGAATATGTCCAGCTATCTTGCAAAATCCTTTTTAGGCAAATATAGCATTACATTGAGTACAGAATGCAAGAAGTACCATCCAAATAAAATTAGAAGCACTAGTGTAATGACTTTGAAAAGGAGCCGCTGATTCATTTTTCCAAAGGTTTGGGGGGAAGAGAAGTGTGTTTCGGTTGCATTCCATATGTACGTTACCTTCTCTGCTGTACCAGGCATCTGACCTGACAATGGTGAGAACTTTTTGTTTTACTGGTTTACTAGCACTTGGAACAGGAGTGTTCATGTGGAAGTCTTTTCCAGCTGTAACTGCCATTGGACTCTTTTTAATTAAGCATATGCATGTGTGCATGTGGTGTTAAAATATTATGTGATAAAGCACCTAGCTTGCCTTGTTTCCAACAACAAATGCTTAACTGTGATATTAATCTGTTCAGTAGTTTAAAGTTGCAATGACTAAAAGCATAATGAGTAACAAGAAGAAATATAGGAAAGCTTTTCCATTGCTACATTTTCAGTTTTGACTAATTTCAAGGTATTGTTTGCTTGGATTTTATTAAAATTAGCTCCAACTCAGTAGTAAATAACTAGTTTCGCATATACTCATTCTACTTTTAATTGTTACCATGGATTTCTGTTATGCCTAAATTAAGAAATGTTAATGGTTTCTTTGAACCTTGCTTTGGATGCTCAAAATATTGCTGATAAATTAAAAATTGAAAAGCTTTTAAAATTTTTGTGTCTGAAAGAGAACTACATGAAAAATGCTGGGGATTAACTATATTGTAGTCATCCCATTCTCCCCAAAGATTAGTTTTAGAAAAATGTAATGCTTTTGATAGACTTATGAAACTATTAGATGTTGAAGTATAATATACTAAAAACTCAGTTCAGATGATGTTTTCCTTGCTTTTAATTTTGTGATGTATCTTTAGCTGTTCTTTATGTAGAATATTCCAGAAATGGATTTGCACAGAGGGAATATTATGTATTAAAGCTAGCTAACTTAATTTTCTGGCTATAAAGAGTTTTTTCCATAAATTTTGCTACTGTATTTCCCCCTTATATTGCAGCAAAAGAATCTTTCATTAAATAATGATGTTCTAATGTAGCTCATTAGAGATGTCAAAATTAGTTTACCTGCAGTAATTTAGAAAATAGTATCCTGTCTTTGTGCTAGCAAGTTTTATTTACAGTTAAGCTGAAAAAGATTTTGTAGTCCAGCCATTTTTTAAAAAGAAGGAAGGCTGATAGCTCCCGTAAAAGCATGTATTTGAATGCTTGTTAGATCTGGAAAGAAAAATAACACCTTATACGTATCTAAATAGATACAGTCTGAAAATGGAATGTTTGATTTAAGAAATCTTCCAAATTAAGGATTGTTTTTGTGCTTCTGAGTGTTGGTCTTTATTGAGATCTTCTAATGAATGAAAGTGTATTGCATAACGCTGCTTGCTAAATGTCTGTTGTTCATAGGATACATGTCATTGTGTTACCCTTCACTGTTCAGCTTGTGACTTATTAAACTGAGGCAGATAATTAAATGATAAAATCTTTTAATAGAAGTATTCAATTAATCTGAAAATCATTAATCAAACAGCTGCATTAAAGTCCCATCTGCTTTTGGAAGGAAACCTATTTTAGTGGTTGAATTTCTGCAATAGTTTCTAATAGCAACTTATTTTTTGTAGGATTCCCATTTTTAAGAATTTTCTTTAAGAAGCACATATTGTAATCAGTTAAAATGCAGCTTGTGTTTTAAGAAGAAACTGTCAATTTCAAAAGAATTAAGTTATTTTAGATGCCTAGAAGTGCAGATTTGAAACTAGTGGTACTGTATTGTGAGAGAAGCAAAGCATGCCAAGGCAAAAGGTAATACTTTTTTGCAAGTAATTAGCTAAATTTTAGTGATTTAAAACTTTTTTTCCCCATAAAATATTTTAATTTTTTCTGCAGCTGTATCTTCTGTTGGCTAGTGCATGGGATGTGTACTTGATATCTCTAATGCTTTCTTGCTTTTATTGATGATGCTGGAACTGTTACTGAGTATAGGCAAAGTTTTAATTCTGTCAGGAGGGAAGGCGTATGTTTTATGGTTTTCTCTAATAGCATCCTTTCCCAAAGGCTGTCTGCAAAGCTGCCAGCTGAGAAGTGCCTGTCTCAGTCATGCCAGTTTTGTCTCTGATTTTACCAGAATTTGCATTTGAAAAGTCTCATGCAATTTGCATGTTTGAAAGTGCTTCAGGGATTTGCAAAATGTTTTCTAGTTCCATAGATTTAAGAAAAAATCATTTTGGATTATCTTCATAGTCTGTTTTTCTTTCCATTACCAAAACTGTTTGCAGAAAAGGTGATGTTGACTGTTTAGTGCTTTGTCCTTTATCCACAATGGTTAGTTTAGGACCAAAAGTCAAAAAGCTGTCAGTGACTGCTTTGAAGAAAAGATGCTTAAGACTTGCATTTAAAAGATTCCATCTTCAGATATTGTCTGACATTGCTGATAAGCAAGAACTGAAAGTGTTATCTTGCCTTCATATCATTGCAAATGATTTAACATTAAATTTCATTTAAAGCTGTTGGCTTTGCCATGGTGGCCAAATTGCAAGCTATGAAGTGCCATTTTCCCTCCTTTCATTCCATTCCTATGTTGACTGGAAGCTGTTCCTCCTCAAACCGGTTTCGTAGTGTTTCTGAAGTAGAGCAGTATTAGTGCTCCACCTTATGTGTAATTGTATTTTCATTAGTAAGGTGACATTATGATGCTGCAACTTTCATTACTTTGGCCTTACTGTCTGACTCTTTCCCTGGTTCCCCTCAAAATACAGCAGACAGTATTAGAAAGTTAAAATTTGCAATACTACCTTCTTGAAGCACTTCTGAAACTTTGTAGACTGCTACAGGTCAGACTACAGTTTTGACCAGGCGATAGTAAAAATGGCATTTTTACTATAATTTTCAAGCACAGTAACAAAAGTCTCAATTATCCAAGTAAACATACAAACAAACATTTTGCCATGTCTTGACTCTTGAAATTGACATACCAAATGTCTGTCCCTCTCTTTATTAGCAGCTTCTTGCATTCTGCTACTTGTTTGAAAATTACAAGCACATATGACATAGGTCTACAAAATATTCAGCCCAATGCCTACCAATTGTGTGGAATGGGAAGGCATGAAAAAATGCTATGGTAGTGATGCTTTTCAAAAGTCCTTGTATTTTTGGAAATAATAGGGCCTGACAGATTGTGGCAAGTTCTCATATAATTTTTTATAAAAACATTTTCTTTCTGCTATTAATTTAATCCTATTTTACAGTTTTAGTATTATCTGTGTTCTTTGAAATAATCCATTTGATGTCTTTTTTTTTTGCAGCATGGATAAGAAAAAAGAGAAATGATCCACCCACTATTGAGGTGAGAGTGACGAAGTGTCTTTAAATTTTCAGTTGTAATTAAACCATAATAACTGAATTTATACTGAACTCATCTGTCACTTCTGCATTAGAATTTAATACATTGCTTGCCTAATTGTTCAAACTGTACACTAACTCAGTATTTAACACTTAGGAAGAAGGAACGAAAATATAATTATAGAATGGCTTGAGTTGGAAGAGACCTTAAAGATCATCTAGTTCCAACCCTCCTGCCATGGCCAGGACACCTCCCATTCAATCAGGTTACTCTGTGCCTTGTCCAGCCTGGTCTTGAACACCTCCAGGGATGGGGCGTCCACAACTTCTCTGGGCAACCTGCTCCAGTGTCTCACCACCCTCACCATAAAGAATTTCTTTCTTATATCTAGCCTGAATCTCCCCTCTTCCAATTTGCATCCATTACTCTTAGTCCTGCCATCCTGTAGCCAAACTTTCTTTAGGCCCCCTTCAGGTATTGATAAGTTACCAGGCTAGGAATGAGTGAGCAGATGAGGCATGGAGAGCTTGTCCCCCTGTAGGGACAGATACTTAACTTGCATTGGTAGGAATAACAAAGACAAATGGCACAGCTGTGTTGACATCCTCTAGCCAAGGATTTGGTCTCTGAAATCATGTGGAATATACTGGTTTGTAAAAAGTTGCCCTACCTACCTCTGCATAAGGATAATGCGGGGAAGCTTTTCAGGTGAAATTTATATACCATAACTCATTGAAATGAGCTCCCAGAAAACTTCAGTATTTCAGCTGATTCTCTATGCCTCTGTTTTGGACTTGTCTCTGAGGTTGTAGAGATAATAACGGCTATATATACCCATGGATGGATGAAGTTTTAGATAGATTTATCCTCCAAGTTTCGTAGAACTTAAGACAAAGTAACAAATTAATTAAAAAACTTAATTTAGGGAAATATTATGATTTTTCTTTTTCTAAATATAATTTCTTTGTTTTCCTCCTTCTTCATCCTAATGATAATACAGAAGTGATTCTACAGCATTTGTTCTAGGCTTGGACTGATCAACTCTTAAGTAGACCTGACTCATTCACTCAGTTTGCATACAGGTTTCTAATTGAAATGACAACCTCATGGGATATTTGAAGATGGAGAGTGTTGCTTATCTTTTGTCCTGTCATTTCCCTGAGCCAGTCTGCTGTGATAGTTACTTTAAGGTAAAACTTTTCTGGAGAATTCAGGCAACCTTAGTTTGGAACTACTGCAGTACTCTTCTAAATATTTTACCTTCCAGAAATAACAGTTTATGGATGATGAAAGATTGTTGGGAGGAATGGTGTGTTTGGAGTTACAGGACTACTTATGCCTTCAGTTTGATTAGGTAGTTGAACTGAAAAATAGCTTAGCAGCTAGGTACTTTACCTGCAGGGCTGTGCATTGACCTTATCAGAGAAATGGTATACCAGAAATTTGAGAAGTAGATATCTTTCCTTTCAAGTAATCTTTTCCCATGTAAGAAGAATTCAGAAGTGTGAATGTTAAAAATTCTTGCTAATACTTTGAAAATTATGTTGCATCTACATTTTAAATATGTGACAATGCAGCGGTTTTTTTCCTCTATTTATTTGTGTATGATCTACTTACCTCATTAGTTCAAGGTATTATACTACAAACTCTTACACTGCAGTATTTTTATATATTTTTATAAATATAATTATGCTGGTGAAGTACATATAGAATACTGTTTGATCCCTATTTGTAGGACTGATTTTCTTTAGTGTTTTAGCTACATGAACTTTACTGGCTACTATTTTGTATTATATTCCCTTTTTGACAGTAATGCTGATGTGGTAAGCTGCTGTTTGACAGCAATGGAGCAAGGGAATATTTGTTGAAACCCTGTATAACAAATCTCATTCTTTCACATATGTCTCATGAGAATAGACAATTTCTGAAAAAGGATGCAAAGTCCACAGATTTTATATTTTTACTTCAATGACATTTTACTGTCAATATTGTAACACCACAAAAAAGCATTCCAGTTCCTAAAGCATAAGCTTCTGGAGTTGTGCCTGTTGAGACCTACTGTCCTGGTTTGGACCCAAGATGATTATAGGACCCTTCCCCCAGCGACAGATGGCCCCCCCTCCTCTCTCTGAAGAGAGGAGAGGAAGGAATGAGGAGATTTTTGAGTTTAGAAGAATTCCAAACTACTTTAATAGATAATGAAATAATAGATAAAATTAAAAGGAAAAGATAAAAAGGTATACAATATTTACAAAACCATATCAAGCTCCCGGGATGATGATCACGTCCCCAGCAGACGCAGGGAGAGTCCCAGGCTGGGGCCAAGTTCAGTCAGGAGCTGGATGCCGGATCTGGATTCAGGAGTGCTCAGATCAGGATCAAAGGCAGAGTCCTTCCGTTGGGCCAAAGAGAGCAGGCCGAGGAGCGAAGGAAGGGGAGAAGGGGCTGACCCTTCAGTCCCTCAGCTTTTATATACTGAGCATGGGCAGATGGGATGGAATACTCCTGTTGGTCAATTTTGGGTCACCTGCCCTGTTCGCTCCTCCTTGCTGGTGGGACTTCTCTATGTTTTTCTGTTTCCAGCCCCCCCGGTGGGGTGGCTGACAAACATTCTGACCTTGATCACCACAGTGAATAATGAAAATAAGAGCTTCTTGCATACCACTCCCTGGTCTTATCAGTCTGGGAGTGAACAGTGTCTGAACAATGTGCAGTTAATTTCAGAGTTTAGTCAGACAGAAGAGGCCTAGCTGAAAAGTGAAGTTACAAACTAGAAAATTTACCCTATTTTACCTCAAACCAGGACACCTACATTTTTGGTCTGTAATACCACTTGTTTGGGGATGTTTTTCCTTTTTTTCCTTGTCCTTTTTCTAGCATCTTTTTTTTCCCTCTTTCTAAGATCAAATTACACATGTTAAACTTCCAAATTCCTGTTCCTTTGCTCTATTATTTACCATTCCTCTTCAGTATTTTATGTTTGTTTATTTTCTGTTTGGCAAACTTTCTCTTATTCAGCTCTCAGCTATGGATTATAGAGCCAAACTCCTCAGGATAAGAGATTTTTGATGGGTTCTCTGATCAAACATGAATTGAAAATATTGCATAGATATGACTTCATAAATCAGCTGGATCTTAATAACAACACTGATGATCATGTTTTGATAACCAATGATGTGGTGAATACTGTAGGCCAACAAATTCCATAGTCATTGTGACATGTCAGTAAGTTGTCTTTCCTTATGCTGGCTGAAGTAGCTGGGTCGTGCTGCCAGCTAACTCTGTTGATGATACTCTCAAGACTTGATAATTTTTGGGGATCAGGACATTTCCTCATAATTTTTTTCTTAATTGTTGTTTTTGTTGTGAAGCTCTGATTTTCTCACAGAAGACTTTACATGTCTTTTTTTTTTTTTTTTTTTTTTTTTTGGTTTGTTTTTAGTGGAAGAATACTACAGCTGACTTCACAAGTCAGCTTGTTTCACATACTTCTTCCCTTCAGCCTTACCACTTTTCTCCACTTTTTGATCAAGACACTTTGACTTCTGTGTACTAGGCTAGTCATAACCAAGGAATGCTGGTCATAAACTCTGGTTATTTCTGATCTGACGATAATGTAAGGCATGTTGGCAGTTGGAAGCCCTGGGTTTAAAAGCCAACTTCTGGATACTGGAAATGGTTGTCTTTTGATTTTTGTTTCAGCTTGAAAGATGCCAAGTCTCATTCTCAGTTCACTTATGATGAGGATGATAACTTTGCAAATTAATGCAAAACAATTAGATTCTTATCTTGTGCTTAGACCAGTTCCTATAGTAATCTGGGAGTCCGTCTGATAGAGAATATTGGATCATGGCTGCACCTCATCTGAGCATGCATGTGTGCATACATATGCTTGTAGAAATACTACTGTATGACAGGTGATAATCTGGGCATGTATGTGCATGTTTTTACATTACCATAGAGTTATATCATCTATTTCTTTGCGCAGTGTATGGACATGTATGGCAGGTTGTGACTGTGTATGGAGGAAGATTTGTCATTACCTTTATTCCTTGCAGCTGTATATTTCAACCAGTTTATCAAGTGACAACTAATTAAGTAGTCTATGACATTTCTTTACAGGAAAACTAGATGTATGAACCATGTTTTTGGACAAAGAGAAAATATGTCGTAGCCCTTACAGTTTTCAGTTAAAAAAAATGTTTTAATAGCTACAAATTTAAAAATATTCTTAATCAATTGCTGTTTTGTGGAAGCAGATGTAATAACTTATGACTTTACATGCAAATTAGTTTACTGTGTAAGCATTAATGTTGTTGGAACTGATTCATAAAAGTTGATTTGGGATATAATAGTTATTTTGTAGGAGTGATGTTCCATCTGTGCAAATTATTTCTTTTAGATACTATTCCCTTCTGTTCTTTGAACTATAGTCCATGTTCTGTACAGCTCATCAACAGGTGGTAAGGCACATGGAAATCTGCTATCTCTCATTCACTCCTTCCTCCCAGTTTTCCTTCCTGCTACATAGCAACTTTATATTTTGGCTTTTTTGCATCTTGATAGCAGAGCAAAGCAAAAATGTTCTTGGTAGACAGAAGTAAAATCTTTCTCTTTGAGACTTCTTTGGGACTTACGTTGCCATTACATCACTAAAGTGTAACTTCTAGATTTAAAAGATGTTAAACTGCTATGGGTATGTCTCACTGTTTTTATGCACCTTCATGAATTTCAATGAAGTTCTGCAGATAAGAGCTTCTTGAGAATTCTCAGCATTTTGATAGCACATTGGCATGGCATTCACAAGCTTTGCTGCATTCTGAGTCTCCTGTTTTCATTCTGGATCATGGTCCCTTAAAAAAAATGTTTTATTTATAAATTGAAATAGTATTATGTAAATACATTAAAAATCCTGATGAAGGAAATTGATATTTTCTGTTGTTGTAGGGCCTTATTAAGTTAGGCTGAAGACAGGCTGAAGGAGTTGGGGTTGTTCAGCCTGGAGAAGAGAAGGCTCAGAGGGGACCTCATAGTAACTTATCAGTACCTGAGGGGGTCCTACAGAAAGGCAGGGGAAGGAATTTTTAACATAATATTGGATGGGAGGTCTAGAAACAATGGATATAAATTGGAGTGGGATAGATTTAGACTAGACATAAGAAAGAAATTCTTTACAGTGAGGGTGGTGAAATACTGGAACAGGTTGCCCAGGGAGGTTGTGGATGCCCCCTCTCTGGAGGTGTTCAAGACTAGGCTGGACAGGGCACTGGGCAGCCTGGTCTAGTGGGAGGTGTCCCTGCCTATGGCAGGGGGGTTGGAACTCTATGATCTTTAAGGTCCCTTCCAGCCCAAACTATTCTATGATTCTATGATTCTGTGAGGTATTTATAGGCTTTGGTTATAATGGCTGTTGCAGTAGAGTGTTTATCTCTCATCCTTACCTGATCAGTGCATTTGTAATGTACAGCCTGGTTTCTACCCACATGGGTAGTGGGAGTCATGTCAAAATTGGTTTAAACATCTTGTGGCGTAAGACATGTGGAATCTTCAGTTCCTACACCTGGAAGGAGTTAAGATGTATATTTTAAAAAATGTGGCAAACCTTAAAAATACCAGGCATGTTTTTACACCTTTGTATCCTAAGCTTCTGTTTGATTTCTTCAGTACTACTGAATTCAGAGAGGGTCAGATTTGTAGGTACTTTTAATGAATCCTGCACTCTGTAACATGAGGAGCCTGACTGTATTTAGAAATCTAACCCTTATTTTTTCCAATAATGGACCTTGTAGCCACTCAGTACTTCTGACAGTGTCCTGAGGCTGAAGAATACCTGTGTAACCTGACATTATTTATGGGCTTCATCTGTAACATGGATATAGCAATTATTACAGACCATCTTGGGGTGCCAGAAGATGCATAGGAAAAACTAGAGAAGGTCTAGAGGCACTGGAACCTTCCAGTGTGTGATGTTCTGCAGTTGTCTGCCTGTAGTAGTGCCACTCTGAGAACACAGGGTTTTATACTAAAAGTCACATAGTTAAAGGTAGGTGCTGCTTTCTTTTGTAGCACATGCAAGATCTGCGTAGCTACAAGTATTCTCAGTTTAAATTGAAAACTCAGTGTAGCTTTGTATGCATATGTATGTATGTTAATATTTCATGGGAGTAAGGCAGAATTTCATGTTTCTTTAATTAGTGTCGAGAGTCTACAAATAGTTTGAAATAGACAACCACAGTAATTGACTTGTTTTCTCATACATTATGTAATTGTTATATAGTAATAAAACCCAGTGGCTTCTGAATTGCATAGTTGGATAGAAGGTGAAATGTTAAATGTAAATGTGAAATGTTTTGACAGTCTCCTCATCAAGGGAGGAATGATGTATATACTTCAGTGAGTTGTTGTAAGCATAAGGTTTTCTCCCCCCTTACCCCAGAAATAATTACATTGAAATTACATTCTGTTTAGTTGCTAGAGTACATTGCCACTTTTCCCATTTATATGATCAGAAGTATTAATTATCTGAGAGACAGTATGATCAGATCTAGCTTCAGTCATGGAGTCTAGTTTGCACAGAATTCATTTTCCTTTAATGAGAACAGCACATAGTTTAGGGTAAGTCTTTGTTTAACATTGTTGGGATTGCATATTACAGTTTTGCTTTCAGATGTTTCAGTTGAGAAATTTGAAAATGATAACTCTAACACAGAGACTGGACATTCTTGCATGGAGAATAGGGAGTACCAAATGAGTATTTTACTGTTGCAGGCCCAGAAAGTTGTAGAGTATGATTTACAGTTATGGAAAATGCTTTTTGAAAAGTACAGGGACAGTCCGCTCTGATTAATGTATTTTCCATTGTTATTTTCCAAAGTCACATTCAGGATTGAAAATTTGGGATGTACTTAAATTTTTAACTTACGTTAAACAGTATTTCACATAGCAAATTGTGCACAATTCCAGATGGAATTATAATTCAGTGTAAAAGGCCAGTAAATTTTGCCACCCAACATAAAGAGCTGATCCACAAAGATGTAAGCAGAATGAAGTGGTCAGAGAAGACACTTGGAAGAGAATAAATTAAAAAAAATTGAAAGCTTGTTGAAGCCATCATCTTGTAGGGTGTTTCCCTCTCACTAACTTTCTCCTCAAGTCTGAAACACGGTTGCTTATCAGCCTCCACAGAAGAGTATCTAGGCACCAATTTGTCTCATACTTTCAGTTCGCTTCTGCTGCAGATACTAAGGCCACAGAGAAAAGAGCTGCTTCATCTTTGCTACTGCTCTTTGTGTGGGAAGGAGTGCATGGAGCATTGGCTTTGCCTCCTTGTTTGCTGTCAGTACAGCTGAACTGGCTAGAGGGAGAAGTATCATGTACCAGGAAAAGGACTGGTACAGATGACATCATATGTAGAGTAAGGGGAAAGCAAAGACTGAACTGGGACTGAGTCACAGCTACAGTTCCTTGTTTGCTTTCTGGGCATCCTGGCTGTGTGTTGCCCTGTATTGAGGGCAGAGCGCAGTGGTGCCAGTCTAGTTTGGGATTTTCACTGCTACTGCACAGTTTCATCTGTAATCTTTAAGGTCTGTGTAGTTCTGTACAAAAGTCTTTGCGGTGTTATAGAATCATAGAATAGTTTGGGCTGGAAGGGACCTTAAAGATCATCGAGTTCCAACCCCCCTGCCATAGACAGGGACACCTCCCACTAGACCAGGCTGCCCAGTGCCCTGTCCAGCCTAGTCTTGAACACCTCCAGAGAGGGGGCATCCACAACCTCCCTGGGCAACCTTAAGTAATTCTGACACAAATACCTACTACTTCTACATGTTGCTGAAATGTTTTGTATTCCCAAATCTGCATTTTCTCTTCTTTTGCCCCTTAATATATATGTCCTTGCCGAATGTGTTTTGTACTGTATTTCCCTACAGACTATGACAGGCTGTGCCAGAGTTTCAGAAGCTTAGAACAAGCAATATAGTAATTTGTTAACAGCTAGTATCACTTCTGCATAGATCTGATTTAAACAAAAATTTCTCTGAGTTGGGGGAGATAGTATTTAACTGGTTTAGCTTGGTTTAAAGTGGGATACTGGCACTGCATTTAAAACTAGATCCTGGGCTGTCATCAAAGCTTGTATTTGTAATCAATATATTGGTTTAACTTGCATGAATTGAGGAGTGCTTTAAAGCTTAAGTGCAATTGTTATGCTCTTGCTGGTTGAGTACGAAGAATTATTGGACCTCTCACAGGATTAGGAGCACAAAATGCACAAACAGCCTTCATCTAGGGTGCAGCTAATCTTTCCCTTACTATAAAGTGGAAGGCAGGGCTTCCCATTTCAAAAACCTGTGCACTGCCAGAGATCTGTTTCTGCACCTGCTTATATTTATGGTTTGTTCCCATGTTTCAGGTTACAACCAGAATTGTTCTAAAACAGCAGCTATGTTAGGTTAGTAATTTGTTTGGACAATTTATCAGATTTATCTTCAAAGTTCAGGAAAGCTGTTCTACAAAGCCTAGGCAATGAGAGATGCCACAGCTTGTGGTGTAGCTGACAAAGATCGTTCAGGTAAGTTTTCCTGTGAATTGTGCAGGGTGCATCCTTCTGAGAAATTACATGGAGTGCACAGAACACAGTCTTTGTTAAGTTTGCAGCTGATCAGAGATTTCCTCAAAAACTAAATCTGAGTGAAGTAAATCTTAGGCTGATTTGGCCAGTGTTGGTAGTTGATTGATAAAATATCTGTAAGTATGTTTTCACAAAATTAGTAGTCAGTGGACTTGGTGTTTAAGTATTTCAGCAAAGCCAGAGACACTTCCCTAATTCAGCATGCTCTTCTGGTTTTGCTGTGCACTATCACAGCCCTTCATTTATGACATTATTTCTCATTTGCATCCTGGCACTGCTGATCTCATGTGCAGTTACTGACCTAACAAGTCCTGTCCGAGATCCGAACATTTGGTGCCTCCCAGTGATGAGGTCCTCCCTATGCCTCCTACTTTTGAAATATGATGTGATGTCTGATTATTTCATCTTGCCTATTTAACTTGTCAAACTAGAAAATAGAGTTTAGTTTACTGGTGTGGCACTATTGTAGAAGCAAGGGAATTGGTTTAACTTTTAGCACTGTGCTGGACTTCTAGTTCATTTGTCAGTGAAGAAAAAAATCTGATGCATTACAATGTCATATAACAAGAAACTTTTAATACTGTTCCAAAACAGATTTATTTCCTTTCCATTTGTTGTAAAAAAAAATACTGCTTAAGTATATAAATTTTTAACAGAGTTGACAGTTCAACTTTGTTCATGATTAAACATAAAATATTCAAGCAAGGCACACCAAAATTCAATGAGTTTGTAGTATCTGTACAGTCTAAACAATGAACATTAATCTCTCCAGATACTTCTCAGTTCTGGCATCAAATAATAGTTAGCTAAGTCTATTCCTATGAGGAGAAATAATGCATTTTTTAAAATTTACGATTAAGATAACTTTGGAAGTTGAAATAGTTTCCAATACAATATAAAGAAGTTATTTGTTACTAATTTAGTCTAAATACAAACCCATCTGAAATTAAATGTGATATCTTACTCAGAACTAATAATGCTTAAACCTCTTGTGTTTGTACTTTTGGTACAGTGTCTTTGAATAATCATCTGTAAAGAAAAAAAACTGAAACAAGTACTAGTATGTTAAAACAACTTTAAATGATTCCTCTTGGACATCACTGCATTGGTACTGGATGTCTAGCCACTGGCATCGCTGGAACTACTTGCTCACACATTTGGGTTGCCCTTTGCCTTCAGGATATTGAACATGCTCTGGGAGATGCAAGTGGTGTTGCCATGACTTCTTGAGGACTGAGAGGAAAACAGTACAGAAGAAAAAGGAAGGAGAAGTGGAGTTCCTCAGATTCTGGGGTTCAATGGGTGCAGCAGTATAGAAGTGCTGAACTACAGGTATTTGCCAGCAGAGGAAGCTGGCAAGAAATGTTCAGCAAAGGCTGAACAAGATTGAACAAGACCTCAGCTGAAAGAGTGAGCAAGTCTAGAGACACCTCTTCTGTATTTATGATATTTTCTTACTAGGAGGAACTACTTTTCTGTCAGGCTACTAGCTTATTCAGAGAAGGGAATGTGGTGACCATAAGAGATCCTTTTGGAATGAGGTGCTTTTCTTTTTTTCAGCCACAAAGCAGATCTTCCAGTGCAGCCTGAAATCCTACCAGGACTATGGACAGTCTACCACATTTTTCTTCTTCACTCCAGTATGGGTGAATACAATTTCCAGTCAGTCAAGGATGCTTGGTGATATATTGGAGCTGCCAAAGTAAAGTAAGAGCTTTGAACAAAAACACAGTCTGCAAGAGTAGTGGAAGTTTTATGCCAGTGGTATTGAAAAACGGCCTGACCCCTTTTGCAGCAATGCACTTAGCAGACAGAAATGTGTCTTCGTCTTTGCCCCCGTGAGCAGGCTGTCCTTCATTCTTTGTTTATGCAGCTCTTACACCACTGCTGAGATGTCAGAATATGCAGAAATTGTCAGTTTGTGGATGAAAAGAACCTTCCTTAAACTCCATATAGGGTCACTTTTCATTTCCTTGATATTAATGTAAGAAAACCTTAGAGAATGCTTTCTAAAATTCCATTCAGTCATGAGAAGGGTTAAGAACCTTATAGAGTTTACAATAATCTGGTAAGCTGGGCATTCCACTTAAAAGTAAGCTATGATACATGTATTTGGACCTGGTTTTTGCCCCACTCCATATTTTACTATGAATGCTGGAAGGTGATGTATTTCATGGTGAACATCTATGTGTGGGGATTTCAAGTAGTATGAAACATGGCTGACTATCTTCAGACGTTTTTAATTTTTTATTTTTGAAGCATAATCCACATCCTTAAATTGTTCTGTTAATAAAACCCATAAAGAACATTACTGATGCTCTTTAGATGCCATGTGACTCCTGAGAACTGCAGGTTTAAATGGCTTATATAATTTATTTGTATAAAGAGTGCTGGAACAGCAAGCTAACTCTTAGAAAAATGCAGTCGCCTAGAAGATACCCTGTTCTTTTTTCTGGATAGAATGATTTTGTATTTCCCCTGAAGGTCAGAGCACATTACACATTCATGTCCTTGTATTTCAGCAGAAAATGTAAATATGTTTTAGAGGGCATCTTATAAAATATTTCAGTTTGTCTTGGGAGGAGGAGAAAATGGAGATGTTTTGAGCCTGACGATGTAGTTAAAAAAGGAAGAATTTCTAGTTCCCAGTCAGTGTTTACAATGTACGAAACAGTAAGTTTTGGTATCTACAGAGCCTCAAAGTGGAAGTGTAGCTGTGTGCAGGTAAACTGAATGAAAATTGGAAAGATTTGTTAAGATCCTGCACAGTTGTGATCTGTTTTAAGGATAATTCCTTCTACAGATGTGCATGCAACTGTTTACTTAAAATTTTGCATTTTGAATGGACTTGATTACCTGAATCAAATTTGGAACAATTTGGATCTTTTACTTGAATGCTGGTAATAGCAGGGAAACCTCAGTCTCATAATTGCTGCAAACTGCTATGGCTGTGGTAACTGAGCGAATAGTATTTAGAAATTCAATCATAATATTTAAAAACAAAAAGAATGAAGTATTTGCTGGTGATGATATTAGAGACAAGAAGGACTTGGTGCCCATGAGAGAATTCCACAGAACAAACTTGCATTATCAAAGGATGAATTTTATGCTAAAAAATCAGTTTGACCCAATTTTTCTAACATGCCAATTGACACAAGGAGCCCTGATTTCCATGTACATGTTAACAGCATGACTTTAATGCATGAAATGAATGTTCAAAGCAAATGCTTTGAACTTGAAAATATTTTGTCCTTGAGTGGATTGTATAGAAGATTCTGGAGTTACTTCTGTTATCTTTTCTTCCCCTGTGTTTGCTGATGAGGATCATTCTTCACGCTTTTTTCCAAGATCAGCATGGTTATATAGATAGATCACAACTGTACTTTGGCTGATGAAAGCTGGTTAAAAGAGTCTTACTTGAGTTTGAAAAGCAAATGACAATAATACATCAGCCTTTTAAATGGACTTGGAGCACTTGGAATCTAGTTACAGCTGCTGTTACCTAAGATAACTTCGTTAAAATAATCACTGGAAATATTTGAAGTTACTAAATAGCTGTTCACAGTAAGTGAATTACATTAATATTTTAATTAATCATTTCATGCTGTTTTAGCAGCAACTAGGATGCAGCCTTCAGATGCTACAAAGGTGTATGACTTTGCTTCTTCACATGGTAATACAAGCCCATAGGCGTAATTCCCTTTAAATCAGTAAAGTCATGGTAGATTTATACAGGCTCTTGGTAAACAAGGACAGAATTGAGAGATGGTATAATGAAGTTTTATTGTGCTGACTGTTGAAAATTTGACTTTGTTAACACTTGGCAATGTTTTTATTTGAACATGGGAGTTTTCTCCCTCTCCCTGTCCCCCTTCAGAATGTGAAATGTTTTGCCTTTGTTCTATGTATCCGTGAATTTAAGTATAGAGGCAATTAAGGAATCAGAAAAAGATATTACCTTTCATATCTTTAAGTTTTCTTTAAATACTGCCTTCTTAAGTGTTCTTAAATTTTTACATACTTGCTATGTCATCTTTTGGCAGTATCACGTATATTTTAATCCCATTCCTAAAATAATGTCATGGTATTCTATTCAAGAGAGTACACTTGTCTCCTTAGCACTTCCACTTACTTGTAACGCAGAGGAAGCTGTTCTGCCTTTTTGCTCCAGTATCCCAGTCCAAATGTGGATATTAACAGCTTCCTTCTTACATGATTATCTTTGTGTTTGAGTTCAAAGTGTCTTGAAAATTTATCACCTTTCTGCTTTTGTTTCTCACACTCTTCACTATCTGCCCTAACAAAACTACAGAGAATTCTTGTTCACGGAATTTGTAAATTGTCCTACTAATAGGAAGCATAGGCTGACAGATAAAGTTTATGGGGCTTTTTAGTGATTTTTTCTTCCTATTAAGTTTGGGAGTTCTTTGTGTTGTCCTCTGAAAAATATGGCAAGGTTCTACTAAAAGCTGATTTTCTGTTACACCTGAGGACAAGCCAGTAATTGCACTTGATTAGACTAATCCTAAAATCATAGAATAGTTCAGG
>VZTY01026472.1:8384-21724 GCA_013400935.1 Turnix velox
GTTCCTAATGCTTCAGCAACTCCCCTGGAAGCCCTGGATCTGGCAGATGGATGGAGCAGAGACTTTGCAGGAAAAAGAAAATCCTGTGACTACCATAGTGGGAGAGTACAGCCTTAAGGTGACTTGGAGCATGTTTCCACTGTGACCTTCTTTTGACTTCTGCCAGTCTATGTGGATATAAACACTCCAAGAAAGCTGTCAGTGTCTCCACTGACTCCTCTGCCCTGTTGGACTTGTGGGTTTTCACTTCATTTATTGTCAGCCAAGCCAGCCTAAGATGTTCAGAAACACAGCTGACAGGGAATCAGTTCTGTAGAATTCATGTCTAACCCAAATTTGTATTTCAGTGGGCAAGAATCCCCTAGTCATAGAATCATAGAAGCTGTTGAGTTGGAATGGACCTTCAAAGGGATTGTCACCTAGTCCATCCCCCCCTGCAATGTGCAGGGACATCTTGCAATAGATGTAGTTGCTCAGAGCCTCAGCAAGCCTTGCTACCCAGGTTGGAGCCTCCACCACCTCTCTGGGCAACCTGGTTAATGTTTCACCAACCTCATTGTGAAGAACTACTTCCTAAAGTCCAACCTAAGCCTGCCCTCCTCTGTGAATGTAAGAAAACCCTGTAACTGTGCACACATTGTGTGGTACCAGTAAATCTAGAGAAAAAGAAGAGTAATTTACACACTGCAACAAGCTCATATGTTGCTTGATTATCAAAACCCTTTATTCCATTTCCAAAATTGGTGAGTGCCCATGGGAGCAGCATTTACAAGACTCATTCAGGGATGTATCAGCAGCTCGACCTTACAAGGTACAGGGGAACATTGCAGAACATTCACAGTTCATAAAACCCAATATAACAACTGCCAAACCCTATAATACCTTGCTTTGAGAAGAACAATTCACCCCTTCATACATCAAACAGCAATTTTCTTAACTGCAGCAATTTTGTGTGTGATGATAAATTCAAGTGGAAATTAGACCAATAGTTTCTCAATGCAAAGGAAACTCCATAAACTTATTTGTGCAGCTATTTCAAAACTTATATATGATTTAAATACCTCAATATTCTTGCATTTCTTTGGAAAAATTGGATACTGGTGCTCTTGGTGCTCTCACAGGTCTTTCTCTCCCAGGATTAGTCTCACTGTAGTTTGCAGGATTTACCATGACTCCTTATAATCACTGGTTGAAAAATTGACAGGCAAAGGTATTTTTTTTTTTTCTCAAGAAAAGTACTTTGTAGGGCTTAAGAAATAGGTATCTTGGTAATCGAATTCAGAAAGGGAAGGCACACACATGTGAAGGAAGGTCATTGTCTGCTCAAGTGTGACAGATCTAGTCCCTATTAATCTGTACTGACTTGATGAAAAATCCGTGACTTCCCTGAATTTTGGACTGGCCCTGAACAATTGCAGATCCCAGCCAAACAGAACAAGCTCTTACTACGGTGATTTTCACATTGACCCATTTGGGGTAATATGCTTCATAAAAAAACCCCCCCAACTGTGAAACTTATGAGCTCTTTGCAACTTAAAAGCACCAAGAAACCAGACCAACTGCAAGCTGAACTCTGGTTTGCATAAACCCTTATGATATCTTGGAATTATCATAAGAAATCCTAAATTTTTTAATGATTTTACATTAATACCCTAAGTCTCCCTTAGAAGAAAAACCACAATCCCATAAGTGAAGCAAACCCAATATAAAGTCTATTTTAAAAGATTTGCTCTTTGCTTTCTTTGTGTGAAAATTCCATGTTTTTCTGAACCAGGAGTTTTGCTTCAGCCGAGACTTGAGATTTCAAACATGAATTACAAGCCACAGCCTAAGCCTGTATCAGCTCACTTTAGGGAGGTATGGGGGGGTTAAATAATGATAAATGCATGATAAAATGTGAGGATTAAAAACAATTTCTGTTTCATGAACATCAGTATAGAGGCTGAATTCCACTCCAGGATAAAATAATTTTTGCTTATTTTTATTCAGGATTAAGAAAAAGGATTAAAAGAAAGGAATATATTCCATAACTTACGTTATATCCAGCTTTACTGGACATCAGAAGATGATTGTCCATCTTGGCTCCTGAATTTACTCCTCATTTGTGAGCAAATAGATGTTACCTCCCTTTATCTCCTCAAGCTTTTGGGTAAATAAATGTTTAATGGTAACATCACAATGTTTTAAGTTCAAGTCTTTGATGGCATTCTAGATTATTCTAATTTTTACCTTCCCAATATCAGCAGATAAACCAATAGATTGACTATCAAGTGTTTTATTCTACATCTAAATCAGTTTTTACGCTCTAAGTGATTTTTTTTTCTCCCCTGTTGTCAGTGGAATATTTATTTGACATTATATTTTAGTTTTATCCTATTTGCAAGCTAGCACTTTCTGACCTGGCAAAAATCCTGCAGTAATGTAACAGTTTTTTTAAAAGGGTTATNTTTTGCAAGCTAGCACTTTCTGACATGACCCTTGGCAAAAATCCTGCAGTAATGTAACAGTTTTTTAAAAGGGTTGTGGTGGTTCTTATTGCATCAGTAACAATTTGCTGCTCATAGAACTTGAATATCCTTGGTTTTGTCAGAATAAATCCATACATTTTATTATTAACTGGTTTTAAGGTCCATGTTAGCCTGAATGAAAGATTTTTCTTGGATTTCTAGAAGTAGCATTGACTTCTAATTTCTGTGTATGGCAATACTTACTCTTGCAGTGTTATGTTTGAGTCATTATCACACCATTCAGCTGCTGGAAGAGGATCTAATCCAACTCCCATTACTCACAAATGCAGTCCTGTTAACATAAATAGGAGAACACAGAAGAATAATGGATTACCAGGGTGTTTTGAGGGTTTTTTAATGCCTTAAAAGATATTGTCCAGCTCAATTCTGCATTTCAAGATACAAAAACATGGGAGCTGTCTACATTCCTGTCAAGAAGATATTTAAATACCACTGTTTTCCTGGAAAGGTGATGTTGCCCAAAGGAAGCTGGACTGATGATCCAGTCTCAGGTCCTTTCAATCTGAGTTATTCTATGAAAAAAGGTCCCTGCAGCACTTGGTGGAAAGAGATGTCTCATTCCAGTGAGTCAAAAAATATATTAAAATTTGACAGATGATTTCTTTCCTTCAGTAGAGAAGAATGAATTCAGCCTTCTTGGTTAGACATGCCAACAGTCTTCTTGCACAGAATATTTCTTCTAGAGTGGACATGAAGAAATGTTTAAATTCAGCTTTTTCTCCACTGTAAGGCAGTGTCACTGTCTTTTTGGGGGAGGACTTTCCTAATGTCTCAGCAGAGGGTCTCCTGACTCCAGACATACATGGAGTAGAGGTAAGAGCTGCTGATGAGGCAGATCCTGGGGGGGAAGGAAAAGCCTCTGATGGGAGAAAGACCCTAAAACAGGATTTCAGCTGCAAGCTTCCAAAGGTAGAGGAGATGTCTTGGGGGCATAACAACATCAAAGGATGAGAGCAGACCCCAGAGGGTGACTGACAGAAGTAGGTAGGGTTTATAATTTACTTCCTTTACTCCATGGAATTTGAATAATATTTACAATGGGTACACCTTCCTCACAGAAGAAAAGGTTGTTTGGCTCAGCAGAACTGTTTCAGAGTTAATTGGACTTCAGATTCCTCTTTATTTGGCTAATTATCCAGAGAGATGCACCAGATCCTCCTGCCAGGTGCCTTAGCCCTGCCTCATAGGAAGTGTCACTCTGTCAAAAACATGAAACAATTATTGTAGTAAATGTGTCAGTTTAGAAACTCAGTCCCTGGGCTGCTTGAAAGAGAAATGCTTTGCAAAAGCAGCACGTGGGGTTTTTTTCCCCCCTCCTATTACAAGAAGGTCTTTACAATAACTTAACATTTGTTCAAATGGTGAAAATCCCTTTTAATTACACAGGTTTTCTGAAAAGCTTCAGAGCCACAATAATTTTGAGTCATTTATTAGAAAAGATTGAGGTTTTCCCAGAGAATCCAGCTGTAACTTGCCCTCAGCACCTCACAAATTCTTCTGTAATTCCTGATGACTTCTTTTTTTGTGCCTGTGTGATTGAAAAAAATACCTGATAGTTTTGTTTATCAATGCAAAAACTTGTTTAAACATATTCAAGAACAGTGTTTCTGTTTTGGCTGGGCAGAATCTGTTTCTCTCATTAAGAATGCTGTCACATAGGGGATCATAATTATGAATTCCTCAGACTGACACAGAAGTTGAGAAAATAAATGTAAAGGTGGAAAGTTTTTATGTTTCCTGAAGTAGGAAGACTATGAAATATCTCCACGGTGTTTTGGCTTGGGGGAGAAAGAAGTACTTTAAATGTACAGCACATGATGTTTTCCTTTCACCCAGAAAAGAGAAGTAGATATTTTTGGCAAATTAGTTATACTAATTTATGCATAAATCATCCAAGTAAACTGAGTCTGACCTCCCCATTCCAGCCTTTATGGGAGCCACTGTTTGGCTCTTCTGTGAAGGAAAAGATAAATTAAGGTCATGGAAAAGTTAAGATCTTGGGACAGAACCAATTTGAACTGATGGTGTTGGGTTTAAGAATATTAAGAGTAAACCTAGAGGGTTATTCACCATCCCACAACTGATTTATTTCTAAATTTAGAGGTGTTTTGCCTCCTCAAACCACAAGGTGCCAAATGTCTCTCAAGTCTCATGCTGGTTCTGCTGCTGTCTCCAAAGGGATGTCCATCCTTGGGATACAAGTTTTCACAGAATATCAGGGATTGGAAGGGACCTCAAGAGATCATCTAGTCCAATCCCCCTGCAGGAGCAGGAACACCTAGACTAGGTCACACCACCAAATTCCAAATCCTTTGGAATTACAGATTAAAAATGCCGAGTGCTGCCAGAATTGTGTCTCCGTCAAGATAAATGGAGAAACAAAAGGAAAAACCTTCATAAAATTTCTCTGATCTTTTCACCAAGGCAAGCTGGGGGAGAGTGGAGACTGTAACTCAACACATGATTTTGCATAATTGGCCCCACTTTAAATTACAGCCTCCTGGTGTTGCTGACCCCAAGTCCGACCTTGGTGTTAATTTTTAAAAGTTTACTCTGCTGGAGCTTCTCCTTCTAAACTTCAGTGATATTCAAAACAATGGAATAACTACAGAGAGAACAACTACAAAGTGGGCAAATGAGAGAGAGCTCATCAAACTTTTTCTCTACTCAGATACCATTCTAAACAGGAGTGATATTAGGAACAGAGCTTGATTTAAATGTGCTTTGACATGGAAGATGATACCGGGGAAGATAAATGTTTTAAATCAAACTGTATTTTAAGATAAGCCTGGCATACAAAGTAGCTACTTGACTCTTGAATTTGAAAGTGCAGTTATTCAGATCCCTGTTTAAACACACAGAGCTGTGTCTGGGAAAAATACCTTCAGTGAGCAATTCTACTGCTAAAGAAAATACAGCCAGCTGGGGCAGTGTGCCGTTTTATTTGTTGTTATTTTTCTTCAGCTAATTTTTATGGCTTGCCAAAGTGCATGCCCTGTGATGATCTGAAGCCAAAAAGAAAGTACAGGTGCACCGACAGGTGAGAAAGTCTTTCAGGAGCTGAAGGAAGAGGTCATATTCAGAAGTGAAGCTGTATAAATCAGCCTCTTCAATTGCTTAGCTGGCTGCCAGGGGTAGAAAAGGTCTCAGAAAGAAACAAACAGATGCTGCCACCATGGGTTACAAACTTCACCATAAGAGAAGCCAAAATATTTCCTTCCAAGAGACTGAGATTTATACTCAGCCTTAAATTTCCCTCTGTGTCAGCAAAGTTAATTGCTCCTTTGAAAAGAGATGTGGTGCAGGTTGGCTGCCCTGGACCTGAGATATGCATTAAAACCAGTGCAAAGTGAGAATAACTGGTAATATTCCAATTTAGTGGCCTTTTAATCTCATTTTGACCTGGTGTAAAGCCAAAATTTGGAATTAATGGCAAAGTAAAAAGAATTATTAATTACATTGATTGAGAATCCCACAACCTCCCACTTAGTGAAGGTCTATAGATCAAAAAAAAAGAATTCTTGAACTTTGTTGCTCACTAGAAATGGCCTGAGAACAAGAGATTCATGGGTTTTTTAGCAGATGTGCTACCAGCTTTACTCACAGGTAGCAACAGACAGTGTAAACCCCAGGGCTACACCTAAAACAAACACATTTTATAGCTGTGGGAAGGCAGGAGAGGTTTGGTTTTCCAGTGGTCTAAATAAATAACATCCAACAGTTGAGAGATACCAACATGTATAAGATATATATGGTGGTTCCACTGGGTTCTGCAGGAAAGGGTTGATAATAATCCAGATGTCAGGCTGACATCTGCACCTGTACCAACCAAAAGGGCTACAACCAACTTGCTCTGAAGTTTTGAGACACAGCTCTAGTTCTAGTTCAACAAGGTGAAATCGATGACATTTCAAAAACTTTATAATAAATAATGATCTTATCCCTCAGTGTCATATTGAGTGCTCTAAAGTGAAAGTGTTGCCTTCTAAAAAGCTGTAGAAAAAGAGTAATTTCATGTTTGGGACTGTGGTGAGGGGTTATTTCATCTGGCCAGTGTCATGCTGGTAACTCTTCCTGAGCTGGAGTGAGACCTGCTTTGTAGAGGCATTTATTGAGGAAAAGATTTTTCCCAGGACACAATCACGAGTAGTGCTGCTGTCAGAAGATCACCATTTCACAGCAAGATTTTCCTTGTAAAAAGAACTCTATCAGACTCCATGTGTATGTAACTCCTCCATACCTGCTTCATCCCTTGGTTATACATCAACTCCTTTAACCTAAAAGCTGCAGTTTTCCTTTTGAAGATGAGTCAGAGGATGAATCAAGTGAAATTGGAAAGATCCAATATTTTGTGCGTCTTCTAATTGTCCCCCAATCAACAAAAAAACAAAGAATAAATAAATTCAGGGGCTCTGTGATTCAAGCATTTCACTTCATGGGAAAATTTGTGTACTTTTTATTCCAGGCACTAGGAAAACTTGAGAAATCTATCACTCTGTGTTCACAGCATCTACCATATCCCTGAAGGATGATGCTCACTGGAGCCAGTCAGTTATTGCCTCCTGTATGGAATCACTTATTGCTTCCCATGCCCACCAGAGGAAAACTCAACCAGCTCATTCTTCCCCTTTTATACCTGGATCAAGTCACTGTTAACTTCCACAGCTACCTTGTGCATTTGATGAATCTCCAGTACAGTAACTACCTAAAAACTACCTTCCTCTCCTTCTAGAAATAACATTTTCCTTTTTACCTAAACACATTTCTTCCAGTTGCTGAAGACCCTCACTGCTGAATGGTTTTCTCCTACTTTTTTCTTTCTGACCACCTTAAAATTTGGGGAGTTTGAAAGATCCTGTGACTGTGGGAGGGGCTTTGGTTAATTTTTTTCCAGAGCTCCTCTTTTTTTTTTTCCAGTGATGACTTTTCTTAAGACACATATTCAACTGCATACTAATAATTAGTTTCAAGAGCTGTCCCTCAGAATCATAGAATAGTTTTGGGTTAGAAGTGACCTTAAAGATCATCTAGTTCAAAACCCCCTGCCATGAACAGGACACTTGCCACTGGACCAGGTTGCTCAATGCCTTGTCCAGCCTGGCCTTAAACACTTTCAGGGAGGGGGCATCCACAACCTATCTGGGCAACCTGTTCCAGTGTCTCACCACCCTCATAGTAAAGAATTTCTATCTTATATCCAGTCTGAATCTCCCCTCCTCCAATTTACATCCCTTATTCCTAGTCCTACCCCAGCCTCCTTCAAGTATTGATAAGCTACTACGAGGTCCCCCCTGAGCCTTCTGTTCTCCAGACTGTTGCAAGCCTATGTGTTCCTTGGAGAGATGCAGGGAAAAATGCTGCCTCTGCTTTCTTCTGATGATCTGGCTGTAACTAATGAGTCAAAGCTGAAGATTCTACTATTTTTAAGTCAGATGAGAAAGAGGCTAAATGCATTTAACAGAAACCATCTCCACAGTTGGCAGCTTCTCAGACAAGTTAATGATGTCCCACAGGACATCATCTACAAATTCTACCTTCTATTTTAAATGCTCTTCGTCTAGCACCAGCATGTGTTGTAAGAGGAACTGCAAAGCTTTGTGGGCTTGCAGATAAGAAAAAAAAAAAACCCTGACCAACCCATCTTGATTGATGTGTATTTAGATTCATTTGCATATTTGCTTGAAGACCAGGCTGGACAAGGCACTAAGCAGCCTGATCTAGTGGGAGGTGTCCCTGCCTATGGCAGGGGGGTTGGAACTCGATGATCTTTAAGGTCCCTTCCAACCCAAACTATTCTATGATTCCTTCCCCTTAAGACTAAAGAGAGTGTCTTTAGTGTGAACTTTATTCATGACCTTATTCATGAACTACTCTCACCTTGATGCTTAGTTTGCTAAATTTTACTCTATTTAGACTGTGGCTTTGAGTCATCCATCCTGAGTTTGAGATAGTTTTCCAATGAGCCCTTCAGAAGCTTGCTTTGATCCCAGTTTTGGCAGTCATCTCTAGTCACATATTTCATTTGTTACTTTAGACCTAAGTCCTCCCTCCAAAGCCATCCAAGAGGAGCAGCCTCCAAATATGGTGAGAGCAGAGCTGGTTTCTGGAGCAGTTTAGCACTTCGGCGTGCGTAAGAATGAAAAGGACTGGAACAAGTTTTAAATAGTGCTCCAAAATAGACCGTGGTGAAATGTTCAGGACTTGAAACTGCACAGAAAAATCATGAAGCAGATAAAAGAGCAGCTAAAACCTCACTAGCAAATATAACTCCATGATCAACTCCAGCGACAAGCTGCTGCTTTGAATCTCTGAAATTGTGTCTGATGAAACAAAGCTTAAGCACAAGTCTTTAACATAATGTTTGGTTTATACAGAGCCAGTAAAGTTCACCCCGTCAGCTGTGAAGGATGAGTTGGGAGTTTTGTCTTTTTATTTATTTTTTTCATTTCCCCCCTCTACTTGGCTCTGGTGAGGCACAACCTGGAGTATTGTGTCCAATTCTGGAGCCCTCAATATAAGAAGATCATTGAATTGTTGGAGCAGGTCCAGAGGAGGGCAACAAAGATGATCAAAGGGCTGGAGCACCTTCTTTATGAGGACAGGCTGAAGGAGTTGGGGTTGTTCAGCCTGGAGAAGAGAAGACTCAGGAGGGACCTCATAGTAGCTTCTCAGTACCTGAAGGGGGCTACAGAAAGGCAGGGGTAGGACTTTTTGATAGGATATATCATGGAAGGATTAGAAATAATGGATGTAAATTGGAAGAGGGAAGATTCAGGCTAGATATAATAAAGAAGTTCTTTACTGTGAGGGTGGTGAGACTCTGGAACAGGTTGCCCAGAGAGGCTGTGGATGCCCTCTCCCTGGAGGTATTTAAGGCCAGTCTAGATGAGGCATTGAGCAACCTGATCTAGTGGGAGGTGACCTTGCCTATGGCAGGGGGTTGGAACTTGATGATCTTTAAGGTCCCTTCCAACCCAAACTATTCTATGATTCTATTTTTTTTTTCCAAAGCAATTACACTAGATGATTATAGTAAATATACTTTCCTAAAAAAATACTCTTCACCATCCACCAATTGATTTTTAATCCAGATCACAGAATTCTTTTGCTTTCCATTAGGATTGTTTTACTTCTCCCACTGCTGCTGGATGTTCCTTTAATTTTCTTGTCCCAACTTAAAATTCACACCATTGCACAGAGTTCTGTGGGTAGATTAGGAGGAGGCCAATTACAAAAGGTCTCTGATGGAAGAAATGTTAATCAAGTGAACTCTTACATATGATGTAGCCAACAGCAATCTGAACTTTTACTATAGAACCACAGAATGGTTTGGGTTGGGAGGGACCTGAAAGATCATCTAGTTCCAACCCTCCTGCCCTAGGCAGGGAACAATTAGTCATGAACAATTTAGATTGTTTCTTGTTACAGGCATTTAGTGCTTTAGTTTAAAACAGCATGTAAAAACTCCTTAAAAATAGCCTATTGAAACATACTTATCCAAATGCAATTGCTGTGCACAAGGCAAGACTTATTGCTTCAAAACATCCTGATTTTTGGTATTTTGTGCTCCAGTGTTCCTTGAAAATAAGCACTAAGTAATCTACAATTAGCAAAATATAAGAGTATTTAAGCTATGAATTGGAAGTTAATGAAATAAGCTGCTTTAATGGGGAAAGCATTTTATTAGGAAATAGAGAATCCTCATAGCTGGAGAGCCAGCAGCTGCTTTTAGAGGATGCCATCCATTAAGCTGCCATTCTTATGACAAAGCTCTGGCCTCAGAGAGGCAGATTTTCTTAGTTCATTGTGGAAGTTCTCAGCAAATTGGACAATATTCATTAAATTTAAATGGACACCCTTGATGTCCCCTGTAAAGATGTCCCAGGGAGTCATTTTTCAAGGAATTCATAATGTAAGCAGCAATGTTACTGGAGAAGGAGACATCCCTCACCTAGAAAGTCTCGAATGAATCATTTAGAGGAGGCAATTTGGTAGTTTTATTTCATAGATTCCACCAGACTTGGAGCCAGACACCCACATCCAGTCCCAGGAGAGGCAATCTGGCCACCCCACGTGCTGCACACACCAAATTTCCTCAGACACTTGCTAGCTTTGACAGGAAAGTGGTTATTTTAATCCCTGAAGTTAATACTACAATGTCAGAGGGACTGAAAGAATGGAAGCAAGAGCACTCTTCTTCTGCTTGACATCTGTCTGGTACCCAACACCTCCAGAGCTAATCCCTCTGTTAAACTCCCATTTTTGGGGGAGTTTTCACCCTGACACTGATCCTGCTAGTGAAAGAGCCATGTTAACTTTTTCTTTTCTAAAAGAAACTGGCACATGATGTGCAAATAGATCCCTTTAAAAATCCTGGTCTTAGTATATTTTGTTGTAATGTTTTTTTGGATCCCAACAATGCAAACTCCCCAGTGCTGCTTTCATTCATTCTTTCTGCGTCATACTGTCATGCTCATCAATGGCAAGTACTATTAAGGCAGAAAACAAAGACTATCCCAGGAAGTTTTCTCACTCTTTAGTATTTGCCTTCACTAAAACGCTGATTTTTGAAGTGCAAACATAGAATCATAGAATGGCTTGGGTTGGAAGGGACCTTAAGGAGCATCTAGTTCCAAACCCACTGCCATGGGCAGGGACACCTTCTGCTACACCAGGTTGCTCAATGCCTCATCCAGCCTGGCCTTGAACACCTCCAGGGATTGAGGGGGCATCCACAACCTCTCTGGGCAACCTCTTCCAGTGTCTCACCACCCTCACAGTAAAGAACTTCTTTCTTCTTTCCAGCCTAAATCTCCCCTCTTCCAATTTGTATCCATTACTCCTAGCCCAGCCATCCTGGACCTTATTCAAAAGTCCTGCTCCAGTATTTTATGTCAGTATTTAGCCTTGAAGGGCACTTTTTTTTCCTCCTAAATCACCATCTGTTTATCAAAGCCTGATCTATGTTGCTAAATGCTGTAAAACCACACTGCAATAATCTCCACGTAATAGCCACTGGCTCCCAGCATCAAACATGCAGATATTTATATAAACATTACTCAGACAATGCCACACAGTTTTCAAATTACTCAGTGAATAGCAGAGACAAAACAGTTTTCCTCAGCGGATAATCTGATGTCAGTATTAGAAAAAAAAATAATCCAACATTTAATTTATTAATGCAGAATGAGAAATGGGATTTGTTTTTCATCATCATTATTCATAACTTTACTAACCCAGTGTTACACAGGACATTGTATCCCCAGTGCTCTCAGAGCTTGCACATCACTCCCATAAAAAACAAATTAAACAAAACAATGGTTTCAGACTAGAGGAAAGCAGATTTAAACAGGACATTAGGAAGAAGTTCTTCACCATGAGGGTGGTGAGACACTAGCAAGTTGCCCAGAGAAGGGGTGGAGGCCCCATCTCTGGAGATATTCAAGGCCAGGCTTGCTGAAGCTCTGAGAAACCTGATCTAGTACAGGATGTCCTTGCTCACTGCAGGAGGTTGGACTGGGTGGCTTTTGAAGGCCCCTTCCAACTCCATGATCCTATGTAAAGACAGAAATAAAATTCTGATTTTTACAGGCTGAGCTGGACAAGGCACTGAGCAGCCTCATCTAGTGGGAGGTGTCCCTGCCTATGGCAAGGGGGTTGGAACTTGATGATCTTTAAGGTCCCTTCCAACCCGAACTATTCTATGATTCTATGCATTAAATAAATGTAACCAGACAGAAAATTGATCTTGATGATCCTTTTAGTTTACATCTAAGTATTTTAATATCTCTCTAATGGCTAAACAGTATTTAAAAATATCCCTGAAGAGCTTTATGAGAGGGTTGAGATGTTAAATGGTGAAAACTCAAAACCCAGCTCTGTGCCTGGGGAACTGGAAGCTGCTTAATCAACCTGCTCTTACTTTGCTAACAGAATTACATTTGGTTAAAACTAGCAACCATCACACCTCTGAGGTAGGGAAATTTCCAAAGGAACTTAGATTGAAGGTACCAGCTGTGAATTACAGATGGAAGATGTTCTTTAAGGTGCAGCACATTGGTGTTGTCCTCATTCCTCACCCACTGGGACATCTGTAAAGTCGGTGAAACAGAAACCTGATTAACACAGAGTGAAGAAGGACAAGTAGATCTGAAAACCTCATTTCCACATCTCACTTCTCACAGTGAGAAGAACCCTTTGTACACCCCAATGTCCATAGTTGTGTGATGAAGGACCTAGTCAACAAGCAAGTTAACTGCAAGGAAAGGAACTCCATCCCAGTGAAATTTAAGTCAACAGGTAACTGGGTGAACTACTCATGATGTTTTTCTGAGCCAGGACCACTCCTCAAATCTCCAGAGAATCCAGAAAACCTGTCATTGTCAGGGGACAAACTTCATTTTGCTCTCTTGAGGGAAAGAACACAACTAAAAGCAAATTTTTCTTTCTGAGAAAAGTGAGCTGAAAAACTCATGGATTAGAAAAAATAAAATCAATTGGGCAGGGAGGAGGCTCCATTTTACTGGGTTTTATCCTCTCAAACAGGGAGAGAAATGTGCTTCATGTTTTCCATATCAAAATTTGAAGTGTTTGTCCTCCTGCTGAATACCTCAGCTGAATGCCTGCGGTGCCAAAGATCTCACAGTCATATTTGTACAACCATGGAATTGGAGGAATGGTGCATTTTAAGAGGCTGCAGCTGATATATAAAAAAGACATACTTAGTAGCACATTAAATATAAGCCTTCTTTTTTTTTCTTCACTATGTTCTGGTCACTAATGAAGAGTTTCCTCTTAATCACAGAATCATAG
>VZTY01026487.1:0-22036 GCA_013400935.1 Turnix velox
CTGCCCATGGCAGGGTTTTGGAAGAGATGATAGATGATCTTGAAGGTTCCTTCCAACCCATACCATTTTAAGATTGCATCATAACGTGGCTGCTCAGTTCTTCTAATAGTTTCTCTTCTGGATGTAGTTGGACCTTTTGTCTGTGAGGAACAAAGGCTGCTCCATTTCCCCCGTGGCAGCTGAAGGCTGTGCATTAGTTTGTCAGCAGCCAGGTGAAGGTGTAATTGTTTAAATCAAGATGTGTAACCTCAGAGGAACAGCTTGTCCCTCACCACTCATGGTCTTGTCACCGTGTCATCGCCGGTGGTGCCGTGACAGCAGCTCTCATTGGGATCTCTTATTTGCTTATCTGTCTCCTGTCAGCTCTCACTGCATGGCTGGAAATCTCCCTTGAAATGGAATTTATCAGCCTGCTGAGGGATGGACGTGCTTGATGGGGTGTTATTCTTGTCTCCTCTCCTATCTTCAGTTATTTTCATGCCCTTTCTCTCCTGCCTTTCCTTTTGCTCAACCCAAATCAGAGAGATCTTCTACTTGTCATCAGAATATCTCCATGTGATTTCCTCTCTTTGGAAATCCCTTAAGACAGGGCTTTTTTTGCATGGTTAGATGCAGATATGTGTGCCAGGAGCTGTGATAGCCTGCTGTAAGCTAATTTTATAAGTACTAATTATAGTATTATTAGTATAATTGAGATTTTACAGCAGCCTAGGAGTACCTGGGGTTGGAACTAGATGATCTTGAAGGTCCCTTCCACCCAAACCATTCTATGGTTCTATAACTGTTTGCAAGGGCATGTGGTAATAGGTCAAGGGCAATAGTTTTAAACTAGAGGGTGAAGGTTTAGATGAGACATTAGGAAGAAATTCTTCATCAAAAGGGTGTGAGGCACTAACACAGGTTGCCCAGAGAGGTGGTGGAGACCCCATCCCTAGAGACATTCAAAGCCATTGATGAAGCTCTGATCAAGATGATCCATTACAAGATGTCCCTGTTCATTGCTGGGGGGTGGAGTAGATGACCATTGAAGATTTCTTCCATTTTATAATTTTATATATTATATAATTTAATTTTATATATTTTATATGCCATTTTATAAATGGGCAGTGGGCATTATGTAAAGGGTGAGTGTCAGGAGGATGGAGCCAGGGTCTTGTAAGTGACATCCAATGATAGGGCAAGGGACAATAGGTGCAAGCTGGAACACAGGAGGTTCCACAGAAATCTAAGAACAAACTTTTTCACAGTGAGGGTGACAGAAGAGAGGCACAGGCTGCCCAGAGAGGGTGTGGAGTCTCCGTCTCTGGAGGCATTCAAACCCCACCTTTGTGACCTGGTCTGGGTGTTCCTGCACCAGGAAGACATAGATGATCTCTTGAGGTTCCTTCCAATTCCTGATATTCTGCAACTCTTTGAAATGCCTGGATACTCCCAGCTGATGGATCAGAGGAGTATCTCTGTAACTTTGGTCAGGTCTGTGTCACAGGTGGTTGTTGTCAAAGTTGGGTTGATCAGAGGCAGCAGAACGTGGTGCATCAGTGATGGAATTCTATTGAAAAAATGTGCTTTTGTCTGCCTTGATAACTCATCTCTGACATGCAAGGATGTTCTTTGTGTTTCAGGCTGGCTGCTGCTGACAAGAAAGATGCTTTTAATGGATGGCTTACTGGCTTCTTTTCCTCTTTTGCTTTCTAATTCCAGGTTTGAGTCGTCCTCCCATGCCATCAGCATGAGTGCCTACCTGCGTGAGCAGAGAAGGGAGCTCTACAGTAGAAGTGGAGAACTTCAAGGTAGGGAGACAAATCCATGCTATTTTGGGGTATTTATACCTCTCTTTGTCACACAGACTGCTTGATTCTCTCCAGTTTTTAAGCTATTTATTCTTTCAGTGTTGCAAAGCAGGAGTTTTTTTCTTTATTTCCTTGTCAATTTAACCTGGAGGTAAGATCTTGAGATATTCATGAAATAGGATCAGTCTCTCCACTGTGGATAGTTGGAGGGAATATCTCTTTTATCAACAGTTTATTTCCTTACATCAGGTACTGAATGTCATACTCCATATTTTTTTTGAGTTCTAGGATTGTGTTGAAATATAAACTTTCTATTGTATGGATTGAAGTGACCAGTTCTGTGTCTTTTGTGTGATGCTTGAAGAACAAGTGTTAGAGTGTCTTGAAATGCTGTTCTTCTAATGTCTGAGGACCAAATTCTTTTGTTTTACCTCTTCTGCTTTCTTACTGGGCTAATCCTAACAAGAAAATCTATCATCTTCCAATAATACATTGACAGAAAAGGGTAGAATTTCTCCTTGAAGTCTTACTCCTTATTTTTTTCACTTTTAATTGAGGGTATTTTGCAATTTACTGGTGTTTTTGCATGTTTTTGTGGTCCCTTCTTGCTTTTTAATGTATTTGTCCTCTTCAACAAGTTGAACCCTCAACAGGATGAGTAGAAGCAATGGAAGAGAGTGTTGTTGTAGACAGTTTGCTTGAATTTGGTGACTTTACAAAGATGACCTTAGTGTTGATTGTGATTTCTAGTCAGTCATAGCATGTGTTGAGTTGGAGGGGACCTTCAAAAGCCATCTAGTCCAACCTCCTGCAGTGAGCAGGGACATCCTGTACTAGATCAGGTTGCTCAGAGCTTCATCAAGCCTGGCCTTGAATATCTCTAGAGATGGGGCTTCCACCAACAGTTTGGGCATGGTGTCAGGGTCTGACTGTGCTCACAGTCAAGTATATCTTCCTAATGGTGGTTCAGTTGATTAAGTGTAAGTATCATAACCTGTTGATTGAGACTTTGTTGTCCTAATGGCTTGTTCGAGAGCTACAGGAGGAGAAAAACCATAGAATCACAGAATTTGAGTTGGAGGGAAGTCTTTTTTTTTAAAACCTTGGAATTCACTTAATGTAGTGCGAGTTCAAGATGGGTAAAGTTGAGCTATTAGTTGTCCCTGGAGACTTATGGTCTGTAGGAGTAGACTGATTATGAAATTATAAAATAGACACAAGAGGAGATAGAGTGAAAGGCTAATTTATAGACTCATAGAATGTTGAGTTGGAGGAGACCTTTAAAGGACATAGAATTATAGAATCATAGAATAGTTTGGGTTGGAAGGGACCTTAAAGATCATCTAGTTCCAACCCCCCTGCCACTGGCAGGGACACCTCCCACTAGATCAGGTTGCTCAGAGCCTCTTCAAGCCTGGCCTTGAATGCCTCCAGTGATGGGACTTCCACCACCTTCCTAGTCAACTTTTGATAGTGACTCACCACCCCTGTGGAGAAGAACTTTCCTAATATTCTGGATGGACTCTGAAGGAGATAAAGATGTCCTCAGGCTAACAGTTGTCCACTCTGACTTAGCAGCATGTGAGAATAAAATAAAAGAAATACCTGTTGCTTAAGTGATTCTATCACCCTTTGCATAGACTTGGAAGGTCTTCAGCTCACAGCTCTTCAACTGTTGACAGTCAGGTTCTGACCTTCAACATCTGCAACATCCTCTTGCACCCCAGATGAGCTGAAACAGATCCCCAGTTCAGTAGAATGTTCTAGGGTGGAAGATATTACATTGCCCCATCATTTTCTTATACAATTTAGCAGTAGAATTTTCCCTGCCTGTGGCAGGGGGATTGGAACTTGATGATCTTTAAGGTCCCTTCCAACCTGAACTATTCAACGATTCTATGAATTTAAATAAAAACATCTCCACAGGCAATAGCTCTGGCCTACAAACTGTGTGGAGCAAATATGGGATCAAATACAAGAATTTTGGAGCTGTGGAGTAGCAATGGAGCCATAAGGGAGCATGTAGTGCTTGCATCAAAGATTTTGGGTCTTTTTGGGATGAGTCCTGTTGCCTTGGGATGTGCCTCACACTATGACCTCACTGTTGCCATGGAATCATAGAATGTGTTGAGTTGGAAGGGACCTTCAAAGGCCATCCAGTCCAGTGAGCAGGGACATCTTGCACCAGATCAGGTTGCTCAGAGCTTCATCAGGGCTGATCTTGAGTATCTCCAGGGATGGGGCCTCCATCCCTTGTTTTACCAGGAAAAGAAGGCAACAGTGTTGGTTCACTCCACATCGGTCCTCTTCCCAGGTACATTTTAGCTGTGACCTAGGTAAATTTGTGGTTCTCATTGCTGTTGGGTCGAACTGAGGGTTTGTTTTTAAATAACCCCTTTTACTGATGGTCAGGGGGTTGTAAAGAATAAATCCTCTGAGCTGACAAAGAAATAAAACATCAAATGTAAGAATTATTATCATAGATGGGGAGAAGATGATACTCCCCTTTCTGGAGGACTTGGAAAAGCTTGAATGTGATGCAATAAGTGACAAAAAGTCCATGGAGGGAGTCAGACAATAGCCAAAGTGACTTTGCTGAGAAATCTTTGCAGTTTTTAACCATCAAGAAATGTTTCCCTTTGAACTTTATGTTAAAAATGTCCTCTCCTGTCTTTCTGTTAGAAGCTGCTGTTCCCTTTTAGGTAGCTCATTAATCTTCCTGAATCCCAGACCACAGCAAGATCTGCATTTTGATTTTCCTTTTTTTTTTATACTCCTTTTAAAAGGAAATACAATTTAATTGTTCAATCCAGGTTAGAGGAAGGCAGGCATGTGACATTCTCTCCTCTGAATATGCCACATGGTCTCTCTTCCCCACAACCTTTATCCACAGGGATTTTTTTTTTTTAATTTTTTTTTTTTTGTGCAGGGGCAGGGTGGCTTTTTAGGAAATCTTTTTTTTTTTTTTCCTTAAAAAGATCATCAAAGCAAAACATGCATTTAAAAAAAAGAAAAAGAACTTATAAAAGTTTGCCTCATGCCAACTTTTTGAAATCAGAATTTAATTTAAATAGCTTTAAAATGCCTGAGGATCAGAGAGATGCTTTGCCATTAACCACTTTGATTCAGGCTGAAGTAGCACAAGGCAGACATTACCCCTTGGTGGGAGAACAGGACCTGCTGGAAGTGATTTGGAGATGCAAGGATTAATTCTTATGTCTTATTCCACTGAAATAGGAGGAGGAAAGCTTTGGCCACGTGGGTTTTTTTCTCCTTGAAGTTGGACACACAAATTGTTTGACAATTGGCATTAAAAAGAGAGAGGGGAAAATAAAGGGCAAGCACATAACTGAAATATTTCCTTTTAGATGAACAAAGATGTGGTGCCCCAGGTTACTGGTCGAATTAGGATATCAAAGGTGATTTTTTTCTGGACAAAACAAGAAATTATCATCATTAAGCTCAATTCTTTCCCTTCCTCAAGAGCTCATCTTGGCAGTGTGCTGACTGGGGAATTTATTTATTATTATTTATTTTTTCCTTATTGGAGATTTCCTTCTCAAATGTGTGTTGTTTTTTGGTTTTGTGAGGTTTTTTTGGTTTTGTTATTGGTTTGGGTTTTTTTTGGCTTTGTTTTGTTTTTTTACTTAGACTGTTAAAATAACTTATTTTAAAAATATACCCCTGTTATTTATGAGCAGCTGAAGGACCAAACTCTTGTTAATCTCGATGAGTCTCCTTTTCATAAAATCATAGTATGTATTGAGTTGGAAGAGACCTTTTAAAACTTGTCCAGTGCAACCTCCCTGCAATAAGCAAGGATATAGAATCATAGAATGGTTTGGATTGGAAGGGACCTTAAAAATCATCTAGTTCCAACCCCCTGCCATGGGCTGGGACACCTCCCACTAGACCAGGTTGCTCAAGCCTGGCCTTGAGTGTCTCCAGTGATGGGGTCACCTTCATGGGGAAGAACTTCTTTATTTCATCACCATGTCTCTAAACTGGCTTCATCCCCACCAATTCTTTCTTCCTGGCACCCACCAGTGACATTCTTTTGTGTCCCCAAACCATACAGAAAGCAAAAAAAGAACCACAAACTAGGGCTGGATCAAGCAAAGTATTTATTAAATGAGAAGCTCTGTGCTTTTGAAGCCTATGTGCTGGTTCCTGCATAACTGGTGGGTCTAACATCTTGAAGACCTGGGTGCACATTGCCCAGACCAGGCTTGATGAGGCTCTGAGCCTCCTGATCTAGTGTAGGATGTCCCTTTTCACTCCACAAGGCTTGGACTGGATGGATTTTGAAGGTTCCTTCCATCACATTCTATGATTCCATTTAGGTTGTGGCCTTCTTTGGGGATTCTGAAGCCTTGGAGAGCTGTGAGGACAGGAGATATCTCACACAGAAGTCTCCATGGAATGATTCTTCTAGCCTGGTATTACTTTATTGAAGGTGATGTTGGTCAGAGGTGCCTCCTTGATCCATCAGATACAGTTTCAGAGTCCCATGAGCATGGGCAATCCATACTATGCTCACCATAACCCAGTCTGGAGTTGTGTTTAGCAGCAAAAATGGAAAAAGACTCTTTTTTTCTTTTTATACACTGTGAAAATCTGAAGAGCCTTGAAGATGCTGATGAGCATTGAGAAGAGCATCCACCTTCTCCCTTATCTGTGTGTGTGTCCAGGCCCTGGTAGTTCAGATGAAGGTCAATTTTGCTGATGTTATTCATCTGAGTTATTTTAAAAGAATAAAATATCAAGTGCTCTTGAGTAGCTGGTGTTCCCAGGGATGTTCATGGCTTCTCAGCACCTCTAAAAATGACACTTTTTTTTTGGGCACTTGAGCATTGATTAAACTTCTCAGTGTCATTGCAGGGTTTATTTGGGTTGTAGCCATGGAAGCTGCTTCCTGTAGGAAGCATTCAAGTGTTTAGAGGATTGAACATCTCTTGCCACTGTGTCTTGAGGGTTTTTTTTTCTCATTTTCATTTGTTTTTGATGGGTTTTTATGGGGAATTCCATCCTTTAGATGGGTATCCTGCAGATGAGGCTGTGCCTTTGTTATCATGTGAAGTCGATGCAATACTGCTTGGACCAAGAAGGTGGAAAAATGTGAAGTGACTTCACAGAGAAAGACATCAGTAGAATAAAGAATGAAATTTATACCCCAAAGGACTAGGAGTAATGGATGAAAATTGGAAGAGGGGAAATTGAGGCTGGAGATAAGAAAGAAATTCTTTCCTGTGAGGGTGGTGAAACACTTGAAGAGTTTGTCCAGAGAAGTTGTGGATGCCCCCTCCCTGGATATGTGGAAGTTCAGGGTATAAAGAATAAATTTATACCAGTTACCAGGTACAATGTGTGTGCTGGACTGAAACTGCAGAAATTCCATATTTCCTTATGATGTTACTTAAGCAGTTTTAGTCCCTGCCACGTGATCCATTTCTTTTTACTTTATAAAAATCAATTTTTTAGAATTTTTAGAATCATGGAGTGGTTTGGGTAGGAAGGGACCTTCAAGATCTAGTTCCAACCCCTCTGCCATGGGCAGGGACACCTCCCACTAGACCAGGTTGCTCATCTGTCTGACCTTCAACACCTCCAGGGATGGGGCATCCACAACCTCTCTGAGCAACCTCTTCCAGGGTCACACCACCCCCACAGGAAAGAACTTTATCTCCAGCCTAAATCTCTCCTCTTCCAATTTGCATCCATTTCTCCTAGTGCTGCCATCCTGGACCCTATTCAAAAGTACCTTGGAGTACAAATTTAAGTTTGGAGGCTGGGTTTGGGTTCCACACCATTATACTGTTCATCTATTCTCAGTCCAAGGCTGCAAATTTCTCGCCATAAGGTTTTAAGTAATTAAGGAATTTAAAGAGAAACCCCATTAATTAGGATTTTTGATGCCAAGGAGTTTGCCAGGGAGGCAAATGGAATTTGATGTGACAAGGGCACAGTGTAAGGCCAAGTCTGGTGACAAAGTAGTTGTTTGTAGGTGCCTTGTTAGGGTTTTTTAGTAGGATACAGGATGGCAGGACTAGGAATAATGGATGCAAATTGGAAGAGGGGAGATTTAGGCTGGAGATAAGAAAGGTGAGGGTGGTGAGACACTGGAAGAGGTTGCCCAGAGAGGTTGTGGATGTCCCCTCAATCCCTGGAGGTGTTTAAGGCCAAGTTGGATGAGGAATGGAGCAACCTGGTGTAGTAGGAGGTGTCCCTGCCCATGGCAGGGGGGTTTGGAACTGGATGATCTTGAAGGTCCCTTCCAACCCAAACCATTCTGTGATTCTTATGTCAGTCAAGAGCAATGAGGAGGGATGTAGAAGAGTGGAGAAGTGATGTAATTCTTCTCTGATTGAAGGAGATACCATCACAACTGGATTTTCCCTGGTAAAAAATACCTTTTGAGGAAAAGAAAATGAGGGAATAATTTGTGGAATCAGCAACCTGACATCACAGAATATCAGGGATTGGAAGGGACCTCAAAAGATTTAGTCAAATCCCCCTGCCTGAGCAGGAACATCCAGATCAGGTCACAGAGGAAGCATCCAGGCAGAATGTCTCCAGAGAAGAAGACCCTATACACCCTCTCTGTTTGCTGAGGAAAGCCAGGAAAGGGGATGGTTTCATGTTATGAATCTGACAGGCAGCAACTTTGCTCTCCTTGTGATGTCCTGGATCAGGGTTTGCTTTGAGAGGAGGAAAGAGAAGGGAGAGAATGGCTTTTTTATGGTTTGACAGCATGAATGCCATCATCTCCTTCAGACCTTGTAAAACCCACTTATTATTTCCTCCACATGTGTTGTTTTTTTTTTTTTTTCAGCTTTGGTGGATTAAGGCCCCACCATCTCTTCAAAGGGGATCCAATCAAGGAGGGGGTTATTAAAACTGGGCACTTTATGCCTGAGAATTAATTAGAGGCAGCATTTTCATGCAAAACATCCCATTTTTTGATTAGCCACGGAGCTGGGGCCACAATTAACACTCTGGGAAGCTGGAATTTGTAGCATTTTGATTCGTGGGAAATGAGATTATCAAACCTGGGTCAGGCACTTGACAGAGAAAGGGGGATTATGTTTAGGAAAATTTGTTTCTTGATGGTTTTCTTTTTTTTCTACCTCTGAGATTGTTATTTAAGCTCCATCAGGTTTCAGAGAGAGATAAAAAGAGGAGGGAGATGCCCAGAAGTGGACATAGGAGGGAGCTTTGCATTTCTTGCTGTCCTCTTTGCTGTGTGGAGAGCTTTCCTTGCCCTGGTGTTGGTGAGAAGATGCCTTAAATTTGATTTACAGCATTTTCATTGGTTTCATGGGCTCAATCTGCTTCTTCCCATTGTATTTTGAGAGTCTTGTACTGGTTTTCCTAAAAATATTCGTAATATTTTTGTATCCATGGGAAGAAGATGATAAAATCACTTCAAGATGATGCATCATACCTGGGTGTGTAGCTCAGTTGATTATGAAATTATGAAAATCATTTCATCTCAGCTTCTTTTGAGGGAGTTTGTGATGTGTGTGGGTTTTTTAAACCACTTTATTGATCCATTGCTCATGCTTGAGAAGTTATTACTTGGCCAATGGTCAAGGTTTGTGAGGAGGGAACTGGACATCTCCCTCACTTAGAGAGGACACTTAAGGGTTTGGGGGTGGAGGTTCTATCTTCTACTTGATTCTTCTCACCTCACAGGGAGAGGTGAAGTGTTGAAAGTCAGGATTGGGCTGTGAAATCTCATTTTTGGCTTGTGTTGGGGACTTTGAGCAGAGCAAGGCAGTAGGAGTCATGTTTAATGGCCAATCAATATCCATAGACTAGCAGAAAATTAGCCATCATCCATCTTCTTTCTAAAATAATCATAAAATCCTTATTATTCTTTCTTATTCTGGGGCAAAATTGTACGTAAAAGCAAATATTATGAAGTTCATTGTTTCTAGCTGACATGTTGTCCATGTTCTTGGTCTTGGGTCTCACCTGGTGGTGCCTCTTCTGTGGCAGTTGCTTTATTAGGGTACCTCATTTGTAGCTTGCACCTTCACTTCTTGGACTTCATGGAGACATAGCAGCACACATCAGTTGGGCTTTGCTTCCTGAGGTGGCCTTGAGAATCCACTCCCAACTAAGCCAGTCTTCAGTTTTTGGTTTTGGGACTCTGTTCCAGGGCTTCTGAGTTATGATGGAATCATAGAATGGTTTCTATTGGGAGAGACCTTAAAAATCATCCAGTTCCAACCCATCTGCCATAGACAAGAAGATCTCCCACCACACCAGGTTGCTCAAAGCAATGATAAATAATTGTGGAATATGAGAATGGTTTAATTTGAAGTGACCTCAAAGATCATCCGATTCCAACAGGGCAACTCTCACTAGACCAGGTTGTTCAAAACTCCATTGAGCCTGTCCTTTAATGCTTCCTGGGATGAAGCAACCACATCTTCTCTAGGAAACCCATTCCAGTGTCTCACCACCCTCTCAGTAAAGAACTTCTTTCTTCTATCCAGCCTAAATGTCCCCTCTTCCAATTTCCATCCCTTATTCCTAGTCCTGCCATCATGGACCCTATGAGACATCAGGAAGAAGTTCTTCTCCATGAGGGTGGTGAAACACTGGAAGAGGTTGCCCAGAGAGGTGGTGGAGACCCCATCCCTGAAGACATTCAAGGCCAAGCTTGATGATGCTCTGACCAACCTGATCTATTGCAGGCTGTCCCTGGTCTTTGAAAGTCCCCTCCAAATAATTACATTCTATAATTCTCTCTTTTGTAAAATTTTAATTATCTGAAGCTATAAATCTTAGTTTTGGGGTCTGGTTTTCCATGGGATATTATTTACTGCAGGGCTGTTTCCTTGTCATGTTTAAGGAATGGCTTTAGGTTGTTTTTTTAGGTTCTTCCAGAGTGTTCCATTGTGCCTTGGGGGGTCCCATGAGTTTAAATTTTACTCTTACCTTCTGTTACTCATCACTTAGAGCTCTTTGAATCGGGGTTTGGACAAGTATCATTATAGAATTAGGCTGTAAATTGAAAAAATAAAAAATAAAAATCCAGTGGGTACATGGATTAGTTTAATATAATTAACTGGCTCAGAATGAAGCTAATCCAGTTAATCCTCCTCCTCCTGGTGACCAGGTTGGCCACAACTTCAATACATACCTTTAAATAGGATCTGTAGTTCTTGAAAAAGATTTATTGATCATATACACAACTATATATATGATATATTCTTAAAAAAATTCTTTATAACAGTGTGTATGCATTTATTTTTTACTTTAAAACCTGGCCTGTTAAATAATAGAATCTTAAAATGCTCTTAGATTATTATATTTTATATTGAAATCTTGTTGAGATTTGGATTATTCTCCACATTCTTTTCTTTTTGTCCAGATCCTTTTATTATTTTCAAAATTAAGGGTTAAATTCTTGTTTCTTTGTATTTTGGTTTCCTTTCACCAATTTAATGAGCAAGATGGCAACCACATTGCTGAAACATGACTTTTCTCATGCTTTATAGCATAGCTACGCTTAATTTTTAAGAAAAAAAAGAATTGTCTGGGGAGATTTTACCTTTTTTTTTTTTTTATATTTTCATGCCTTTTATGCTGAACCACTTGCAGAAAGCCATTAGGATATCACAGAGTGCAGCAAATTCCAAGCTATAGCTCGGGGGTGGAAATGGCAGCTTTTGCCTTGGTTTTTACCTGCTCAGAGGGTAAAAGAAGTGTTTAATCTCTGCCCCTGTCATTCCAGTGCCTCTCATCTGGGTTTGAAGGCCCTTAAAAATGTGAATCTGTTGTTTTTCAAGTAGCATAAGGAGTGGCTCTATTAGCATTTGGATTTGCTCCTCTCCCTTTGATGGATGGATGGATGGAATTCTTTATTGTGATGCTGAAGAGTTGTTTTTAATCTTGTTGGAGTTGAAAATGCAACTTTCTAGTGACAAAGGAATGGGCAGCTTGAGAAAACCCCACTTTCAAGTAGGGTTAAAGAGATTTAGGTGAATGTGAATTAATATTTTCTTCGTGCTTTGTAAAGGTCACCCTTTAATTGAGATTCACCCCCTTTGGTCCAGAGCCTGGGTTGGAGGAGAAGCTCTTTTAGAGGAGAAGGGACAAATTGGCAGCATCATCTCATCAAAGGCTGAGGTTTTATGGTAATAAATCACTCAATTGTGAGCTAAAAAAACGTGCCAGATGCTTGAAAGACTTTGGTGGCTTGGAGTCTTGAAGAACAGTTGGAGAGGGGGTCTGCAGATGTCTTGAGTTCTTCCTAATGAGGGATAACTATTGGAAGGAAAGTCATTCTTGCCTAATTAAAGGATTAAAATATTGCACATTTGGTTTTATAGTAATGAATTGACTGAGATTTTTATATTAATGTAATTTTGAAGTATTGATTTTGGCTGATGTATGGGGAGAGTATAAGGAAGCAGAAGGGGGACTGTCTGTAAGGGCAGGGATGATATAGAAGATATAGGATGATGGACAATGGCTTGAAACTAGAGCAGGGCAGGGTTAGATTAGATATAAGGAGGAAGTTCTTCATCATGAGATGGTGAGACACTGGAAGAGGTTGCACAGAGAGGTGATGGAGGCCCTATCCCTGGAGATATTCAAAACCAGGCTTGATGAAGCTCTGAGCTACCTGGTCTTGTGCAAGATGTCCCTGCTCACTGCTAGAAGGTTGGACTAGATGCCCTCTAAAGGTCTCTTCCAACTCAATGTTTCTATGAAGTGAAGATGTTGCTACATCATGTATCTCATTATGGATGATATTTCTGATGATATTTCTGGATAATATTCATGATATTTATGGATTATATTTGATTATGGACAGGCTGGACAAGGCACGGAGCAGCCTAATCTAGTGGGAGATGTCCCTGCCTATGGCAGGGGGTTGGAACTCACTGATCTTTAAGGTCTCTTCCAGCCCAAACCATTCTATGATTCTATATTTCAAAAATTATTGCCAAAAAAACCTAAAATAAGTCTTCAGCTTTAATATATCCCTTACACTCTGCCATTTCTAGAAAGATTAATGTATTGGGAAGGTGATTCCTTTCCATAGAATAAAGATGAAGCTTTAATCAATGATGTCATTTAGAGTTGTGAAGATTTAAAGACTAATGGTTTTTGAAGGGCTCCTTGGGCCAAGTGCATAAATTGTTGTTGAATTTATTTTTTAATAGATCATGTTAGGATGTTTTATGATCAGAAGACAGAAATATGGCAGTTTTGCAGGTGAGGAGATTATCATAGAAGACAGTTTTGCATCCAGTAATAATGTTTGTAGGTGGATAAGGTAAAGGCTATTTTTAGGGAGGCTGAAAATAAAGAGAATGGCCACGAGGAAACATTAGAGCTTTGAAGCCTTTTAAATCTCTCATCTCCTGCCTTTTTATTGTAATTTTTGGGGCTCATACACAGGGAATTATGGACTCATCCAGGTTGGAAGGGAATTTCCTCATCATAAAGTCCAACCATCAACCCAACTCTGACAGGAACTGTAGCTAAACCATATTTTTAAGATCTACCTCTCTCTAAATACCTCCAGGGATGATGCCTCAAACCTTCTCTTGCTTGCTTCCTCCTGAAATTGAGACCCCCTTTTTGGTCCCTTTTCATCACAGGGTTCAGAGTTTCAGCAAACAATTAATGCTGTCACAATATCCCTGTGTTTTGCTTCTCTGGAGGTCATTGGGTTCTGCTTAATTCTCTCTTTTTGGGAGAGGGTTGGGTGTGTGGAACTTTCTTCCCAAGAATTCATCATTGGTTACACTCTGAGCAAAGATCAGCCACTCTTTATAGTTCCTGTTATCATGGAACCACAGAATTGTCTGGGACCTTTGAGATCATCAAGTCCAACCATCAACCCAACACAGTAACTTCATAAAACACGTATCTGATTTCATAAAAGAGAGAATGGGAGAGGGTAACTTAGCTCCACGTTCAGTGTGGTCTTTGCAGGTTTTCACATCCCCACTATGAATTAAAATTTATTCTATAGATTTTCCCCAGTTATCACCCTTTTGTTACCAGTTTCTCAAGCCCTTTAGTCACCGAAAATGCAGAGGGGTTGTTGAAACCAGATTTTTCTTTGTATCTTTTATCTTTATATTTTATCTTTTGTCTTTATATTTCCTCTTTTCCCCTTCTCTTTCCTCTTTTCCCCTTCTCTTTCCTCTTTTCCCCTTCTCTTTCCTCTTTTCCCCTTCTCTTTCCTCTTTTCCCCTTCTCTTTCCTCTTTTCCCCTTCTCTTTCCTCTTTTCCCCTTCTCTTTTCTCTTTTTTTTCTTTTTTCTCNTCCCCTTCTCTTTCCTCTTTTCCCCTTCTCTTTCCTCTTTTCCCCTTCTCTTTCCTCTTTTCCCCTTCTCTTTCCTCTTTTCCCCTTCTCTTTCCTCTTTTCCCCTTCTCTTTCCTCTTTTCCCCTTCTCTTTCCTCTTTTCCCCTTCTCTTTCCTCTTTTCCCCTTCTCTTTCCTCTTTTCCCCTTCTCTTTCCTCTTTTCCCCTTCTCTTTCCTCTTTTCCCCTTCTCTTTCCTCTTTTCCCCTTCTCTTTCCTCTTTTCCCCTTCTCTTTCCTCTTTTCCCCTTCTCTTTCCTCTTTTCCCCTTCTCTTTCCTCTTTTCCCCTTCTCTTTCCTCTTTTCCCCTTCTCTTTCCTCTTTTCCCCTTCTCTTTCCTCTTTTCCCCTTCTCTTTCCTCTTTTCCCCTTCTCTTTCCTCTTTTCCCCTTCTCTTTCCTCTTTTTTTCCTCTTTTCTCTCTATATTTTCTCTTTTGTCTTTTTATTTTCTCCATGAAAAACTTATGCAGCTGCTATGAAGGAGGTTGTTCTGTGCTGTAGAGGAACTGAGACTAATTCTTTTCCCTCTAAATATTGGATATGGCAAATCTCCACTGAAGATCTCATTAGTGTTTTCATAGTTCATTGTAATTACTTAATAGTATAAATGGCAACGACTTGATGAGTTCTTTTACATAATATCAAAAATATTCCAAATGATTGGGGGCTTGGAGTGTATCTTTGTTCCTCATGGGGGAATTTTAATTGTGCTGATGATGGGGTTGTGTTTGACTTAACTGTCAGCAGCAGTTAGTGGATGAGATCCCTTTGCAGGAGCACTGTGTTCACTCCACCTACATGGTAGCTAGAAATGTCTCAACAAATGGAGCAAATGGCACTTTCTTTGTCTGCTTTAATGAATATGTAAGTGTCTGGAGAAGAGAAGGCTCAAGGGGGGCCTCAGTGGAGCTTCTCAATACCTGAAGGGGGCTCCAGAAAGGCTGGGGTAGGACTTTTTAATAGGGTCCAAGATGGCAGGACTAGGAGGAATGGATGCAAAGAGGGGAGATTTAGGCTGGAGAGAATAAAGAATTTCTTTGATGTTAGGGTGGTGAGACCCTGGAAGAGGTTGCCCAGAGAGGTTGTGGATGCCCCCTCAATCCCTGGAGGTGTTTAAGGCTTGGCTGAATGAGGAACTGAGCAACTTAAGAGTTGGGCAGGGAAAAATTTAATGAAATATAACAAGGGCAAGTGTAGAGTTTTGCATCTGGGCAAGAACAACCTCCATGTACCAGTAGAAGTTTGAGCTGTTAGAGAGTAGTGTTGAGAAAAAGGACCTGGTGGTCCTGGTGGGCAGCAGGATGACCTTGTGGCCATGAGGGCCAATGGCATGCTGGGGTGTATTAGAAGGGATGTGGTCAGTAGGTGGAGAGAGGTTCTCCTTCCCCTCTACTCTGCCCTGGTGGGACCACATCTGGAATATTGTGTTCAGTTCTGGTCTGCTCAGTTCAGAAGGACAGCGAAGTGCTGGAGAGAGTCCAGCACAGAGCCACAAAGATGATGAAAGGATTGGAGCATCTTTTATAGGAGGTGTGGTGGAAGGACCAGGAATAATGGATGCAAATTGGAAGAGGAGAGATTTAGGCTGGAGAGAAGAAAGAAGTTCTTTGCTGTGAGGGTGGCGAGACACCGGAAGAGGTTGCCCAGAGAGGTTGTGGATGCCCCCTCAATCCCTGGAGGTGTTTAAGGCCAGGCTGGATGAGGCATTGAGCAACCTGGTCTAGTGGACATGACAGGGGGGTTGGAACTAGATGATCTTTGAGGTCCCTTCCAACCTAAACCATTCTATGATCTTCCAGATGGCTTTAGGTAGGGTGAAACTCTGTTTATAACAGAAACATCATCAAGAGTGTCTGTGTTAAACACAAAATTCTGCCTGCAGCTTGGTTTTGATGTCTGTGCTCTTAATTTTAAATTACTAAAAGGTGGCTTTTTGGAGGATGAGGTTTTATATTGAAAAGAGTAATTTCTTAATTGTGAAATTTATTGGAGTTGAGGGGAGAGGAGAAGAGGGAGAAAAAATTCTCTGATGCTTAAATTAGCCTCCAATATAAAACTGCTGCATACTTCCTATAGAAGCATCCTTCTGTTATAAATAACAGGCTGTGTACTTGTTTGCTTTGTTTCTGCCTTGCTCTTTTTGTCTCTTAAATTAGTTTTCAAGTGAAACACTGTGCTGCAGACAGCAAAAATTAAATTCACAGCAGTGACTTTTTTAAAGTATTCCCTTCTCTGGCTTAAATCAACCATATCCTGTTTCTGAATGCTGCCTTCACCTCCAAATCATAGAATTTAAGCATGTGTTGGGTTGGAAGGGACCTTCAAAGGTCAATTTGTCCAACTCTTGAGTTGAGCAGGAACATCTTGCACTAGATGAGGTGATGAGGCTCCATCAAGGCTGGTGTTGAATGTCTCCAGGAATGGGGTTCCATCATCTCCCTAGATGAGCTCTCCCAGTGTCTCACCACCCTCATGGGGAGGAACTTCTTCTTAATGTCTCATCTAACCCTGTCCTGGTCTACTTTAAGCCATTGCTCCTCATCCTATTGCTCCATGTCCTTACATACAGCCTCTCCCCAGCTTTCCTGTAGCCCTTTCTGGTACTGGGAGGACACTTTAAGGTATCTACATCATCTTCTCCAGGATGAATAGCCCCAACTCCTTCAACCTGTCCTCATAAGGGAAGTTCTCCAGCCCTCAGCTCATCCTCACTGCCCTCCTCAGGTCATGCTCCAACAGCTCAATGTCCTTCTTATTTTGGGGACTCCAGAACCTATTAATGGTCCTCTGGATTCCCACATATTCCTTCCATCTAATTAATTCCCTGGAATAACTAAGAACCTCATTAGTGGTAATGGCTGGTTCTTGTGTACTCCAAGAGGAGGTGATGTGTTGTGAGATACCTTCCTGTGTAAATCCCAGCCAATTGCAGAGGTGTTAATACCTGGCTGTTACCCAACAAACTCCTCAATTAGGGATATTTCATGTACCTGGAGGGGGAAAAGAAACCTCAACAGAAGTCTTTGTCAACATATTTGATAACTGAAGGAAGTTAAATGTTTATTTAGAGGCTTGATGAGGTGGTGTGGTGGTTGAATACCCAAGTGTGTCCCTCTCTCACACACACACACACATTAGGCTGTAACTTTTATTTTCACCAGACCAGCTTGGCATCAGTACATTAAGCACAGTAGATTGAGCTCTTATCTCTTACATTGTGTCTGTAATTATCTAGTGCCTCACTACCAGTCTATTCTCTTTGAGTCACTCTGGAATTACCTAATAGTGTGTTCAAGATAAAACTCAAGGGTGGTTTCCACTCCAAATATTTATCATGGGTTTTTTTTTTTCCTCCCCCTCTTGCTGCTTTGTGAATTTAGAGAAATTTGTGTAATTGCTTTTAGGGCTTATCTTGGCTTAAGCTTACAGTTAAATGCTTTGTATTTTTACTTATTAATGATGCTCTAGCTTACTTTTTTCATCTGGAAATAACCACTGAATAGTCAGAACTATTCAGCTTCACACCCATGGTGACACGTGGAGTTTGGGGTAGGGGGACCCCAAAATACTGGGTTTGTGTGCAAATGGTGCCATAGTATCAACCCCCCCTCATTTCCTTTGCTATCCCACAGGTAAGAATTATTGCCTAACTAAAGGCTTTATTTTTAAGGTCATTGTTGGAACTGGAGCATCCAATTTTAGCAATTTAACAAAAAGTCACCCACTGTAACTTGGCCTTTCCCTTGGTGTGACAAAAAGGGGCTTCTCCAATTTCAGGTGCTGCAGCCACAAGGAAAAAAAGGAAAAGAAGGGGGAAAAAAAAGGACAATAGTTTTATTTTCTCCTGCTGAGTGAGGAAAGACATGTTAAATAGAGTGATTCATCATTAATGGCAATAAATATGGAAAGGGTGAGTGTCAGGAGGATGGAGCCAGGCTCTTCTCAGTGACATGCACTGATAGGACAAGGGGCAATGAGTGCAAGATGGAACACAGGAGGTTCCACAGAAATAAAAGGAACTTTTTCACAGTGAGTGAAAAAGGCTGCCCAGAGAGGATATGGAGTCTCCTTCTCTGTAGACGTTCAAAACCCACTTGGATGCTTTCTATGTGACCTGGTCTTNTATGATGGAAGCTCCTTCTCTGTAGACGTTCAAAACCCACTTGGATGCTTTCTATGTGACCTGGTCTTGGTGTTCCTTCTTCAGCAGGGAGATTGGACTAGATGATCTCTTGTGGTCCCTTCCAATCCCTGCTATTCTGTGATTCTGTGGTCTGCTTGAGGCAGGAAAATGATATAGCTCCATGCCTCATCCAGCCTGGCCTTAAGCACCTCCAGGGATTGAGGGGCATCCACAACCTCTCTGGGCAACCTCTTCCAGTGTCTCACCACCCTCACTGCAAAGGATTTCTGTCTTATCTCCATCCTCAATCTCCCCTCTTCCAATTTTCATCTGTTACTGCAAGTCCTGCCATCCTGGAACCTATTAAAAAGTCCTACCCCAGCCTTTCTGTAGCCCCCTTCAGGTATTGAGAAGCTCCTATGAGATCCCCCTGAGCCTTCTCTTCTCCAGGATCAACAACCCCAACTCTTTCAGCCTGTCCTCATAAAGGAGGAGCTCCAGCCCTCTCATCATCTTTGTGCCCCTCTTCTGGACCAGGTGTTTCAGTTGGAATGTGTCTCTTAATTTTTTTAATTCCCTGATTCAATAGAGCAATCCCTATAATTTTCAAAGAGATCTTAAAAGTTTAATTAGTCTAATTTATCCAGAAGACTCTTGGTTTACTGCCTGTTGGTTACTAGTAAATGGCACCAGGGCTTCTTTGTTAGCTGGTTAAGTGATACCAAGTCAGTCTCTTGGGGCTACACAAGTTCAGCTTGAGGTGAAAGCAATAATTGATGTCATGAGTTTATTATTATTTTTTAAAATATTTATCCTAAATTTATTATGTACAAGAAATTACATGTTATTAAGTCACAGAAAGTGTGGAGGACTAAATTTCCCTGCTCATCCACTGGAATAAATTAAATCCCAACTAGTGGTGTTTTTTTTTTTCCTTTTTTCTGGTGGAATAGGTTGGAAATGTTCTGATTTTGGGTTGTGTTGGCCAATAACTTGCCAGTATTTTTTCACACTTTAAGAAATGAGTTGTCTGCTGAGGCTACAGCCTTGTTCCTAGTACAGAAAAAGCCACTTTTTTCCTTTGTTTTCATTCCTTTTCCCTTAACTGGGAGTTAGAGCTTCTGAATTAGCCTAAAACAAGCATAAAAGCAATGTCTTGTGCATCGAGAAGTGTCATTAAAACTAAGTAATGCCATCCCATTGAATTAAATGTGGGGGAAAGAAGATTAAAACCTCTTTCTCTCCCTTTTAATAGGAATTTGATGCAAATGGCAGTGGGTAAGCAAATGATCATGCATTTTGCTGAAAAAATGGCAAGTTGGAGTGATGGCTTGGATGGTCTAGATAGGAAGTTAATGATGCAGCCACGAAGCAGAATGAGTGGATGGATGGGAGGGGTGTCATTCCAGGGGAATTAAGCAGGTTCATTCCAAGCTTTGATGTAAGACTCCATTACTCTCCACCCTGAGTGTAGATTATTCCAGTTAACTAATGTGTTTAACCCAATACGGCTTTTCTAATCAAGCTTAAGCAGAAAAACCAAAGGATGGGAGTGCTATAACTTCAATTTTCCCATTTTTCTTCTTGCAAACATGGAGTATTTTTTATTATAAAACATATACAAGGCACTTGAGTGTCCAGTGATTGGTGTTCCCATGGAAGTCTGATCTAGTGGGAGGTGTCCCTGTCTATGACAGGGGGGTTGGAACTTGATGATCTTTAAGGTCCCTTCAACCCAAACTATTCTATGATTCTATGGAGAGCACAGCAGGGATTTAATCTGAAGGATTTATTTGGATGAAAACTGCTCGACTTTCAAGCTGTTTTCCAGTATCAGTGTCCAGAGAGGCTGTGGCTGTCTCATCCCTGGAAGGGTTCAAGGCCATGTTGGATGTGAGTTTGAGCAACCTGGCCTGCTGGGAGTTATCTCTGACCTTGGTAGGGGCTTGGAAATGGATAATATTTAAGATTCCCTCCAAACCAAATCAATCTATGATTCTATATCAGTAAAATTCCTGTTTTCTCAGCAAGATGAGCTGAAGGCAAAGGTGACTGAGATAACACTGATGGAGCCTTCAGCCTTTGTAATTATTCCAAGTAGTGATGTACTCCAGACACATCTGTTAGAAGCACCTTAACTAAAGCAATTAAAAATAAAATAATTTCTCTGAATGGTGGGGAGAAGAATCATAGAATGGTTTGGGTTGGAAGGGACCTTAAAGATCATCTAGTTCCAGCCCCCCTGCCATGGGCAGGGACACCACCAGGTTGCTTATAGAATCATGGAGTTAGAAGGAACCATCAGAGGCCATCTACTCCCACCCCTCTGCAGTGAGCAGGGACATCCTTCATTAGACCAGGTTGCTCAGAGCATCATCAAGCTTGGACTTGAGTGCCTTCAGGGATAGGGCCTCCACCACAGAATCACACAGTATCAGGGATTGGAAGGGACCTCAAGAGATCATCTAGTCCAGTCCTCTTGCCAGAGCAGGAACACCCAGATCAGGTCACACAGGAAGGTGTCCAGGTGGGGTTTGAATGTCTCCAGAGAAGGAGACCCCACAACCTCTCTGGGCAGCCTATGCCACTGTTCTGTCATTCCTCACTCTGAGGAAGTTTTTCTTGAATTTCTGTGGAACCTCCTGTGTTCCATCTTGCACCCATTGCCCCTTGTCTTATCATTGGAGGTTACTGAGAAGAGCCTGGCTCCATCCTCCTCACACTCACCCTTTACGTATTTATAGACATCAATGAGGTCACCTTGTCTCCAACCTAAAGAAACCCATCTTCCTCAGCCTTTCCTCATAAGGAAGATCCTCCAATTAATTAAACAAGTCCCCCCACCTCTCTGGGCAACCTCTTCTAGTGTCTCACCACCCTCGTGGTGAAGAACTTCTTCCTCGTGTCTCATCTAACACTGCCCTGCTCTTGTTTCAAACCATTTCTCTTTGTCCTTTTGCTTCATGCACATGTGTTGCCCCTGCTGGTTTCTGTTCTCAGTAGACACCCTGGAATCTCGCTTTGATTCACTGGTTGACCATGATCTTTGCTTTTTCTCCAAGCAAATGAGCAACCATTTGGGTTTTGTGGCCATTCCAATGGGGAATTCTTGTGGGACAGTCATTGCTGTGCTGTTTCAGAGAGAAATCCTTTGCTTTTTGAGTGCTGTTGCTGTTGAGTTCATGTTTTCACAGATGAAATTATTTCCCTGGTGAGACCAAGGCACCACCCGAATGTTGTTTTCAGCTCAGAAATTTCAGGGTATTGCAGAAGATGGACAAAAAATGAGAGGAAAATACCAAAGAATCTGTTCTTTGACAGGTCTATCAAATGTTCCTTGTTTCTGAGAAGCAATAGCTGTGTGTATTTGCTTGAATATTTTCTGTTTGATGCCTACATCTGACATTCCAGACATTTAGATGGATGCTTTTGCTTTTGTCTGGCTTGGGAAGGATGTGGCCATCTGTTTTTGTCAGTGTTCACAGATTGGCCTTCCAAAATAAAAGGAGAATTTTTTATCTTCCATTTGGAAAAATTCATTAATTAAAAAAAATTTTAAAAAATATATAGAAAGAAAAATAATCCATTACTTTGGGTACAGGATAACCTCTACAGTTGAAGGCAGAGCCTACTAGGCAAGGTTAGATTAGGTTTTAGGAAGGAGTTGCCCAAATTGGTGGTGGAGGTCCCATCCCTGGAGACATTCAAGGCCAAAGAGGTGGTGGAGGCCCCATCCCTGGAGACATTTGAGGCCAAAGAGGTGGTGGTGGCGCCCCCCTCTGTGGCG
>VZTY01026487.1:22426-41904 GCA_013400935.1 Turnix velox
AAGAGGTGGTGGGTTCCCAACCCTAGAGACATTCAAGGCCAAAGAGGTGGTGGGGTCCCCATCCCTGGAGACCTTCAAGGCCAAAGAGGTGGTGGGGTCCCCATCCCTGGAGACATTCAAGGCTTGATGATGCTCTGAGCAACCTGTTCTTGTGCAAGATGTTCCTGCTCCTTGCAGGGGTTTGAACTAGATGACACTTGAGGTTTCCTACAACACCTCCCACTTTTTATGGTTTTCTTTGCAGAAGTGAATAAGGGACGTTCAGATGTCTCTCAGCAGATAAGTCAGACCATGACAAACTGTCAAATGCTCCAAATAAATGGTGTTGGGGATAGAGGGAGGCAGGGAAGGAGAGAGGTAAAGCTTTCCTTCCAATGCTTGTCAGGTATAATCATCTCTACTATAGCTTGAGCAGTGCATCATTTCAAAGTGAAGGGCAAAAATACCCTCAACTTCTTCATCTTCAATTTCTAGGACTTTCTTGATGGTCCATCTTAGCCAGCTGATTGCCTTGACAGCTCCCCATCCAGCTGATAAATGAGGGTTGCATTGTTTTTATTATCTTCCTTTCTGATGTCTGCTGTGCTGTTAATGCTCAGTGGCAGGAGAAATTCCCCTCTCCATCCAACACCAGGAATCACTGAAGTATCTGAGAAGCCCCAGAAGCAGATGTGAAGCATCTGATTTTTCTCTGCTTGCTAAAAGATTAAAAAAATGGATCTTTTTCACTTGAGGAACTCTTGAGGTGAAAGCTGTGGATTCATTCTGACAGCTGGCAGAGAGGCTTTGCAAATCATTAATGGATCTGTGAGCCAAGCTCCTTGCAGCATCCTTCATCTTATAAACCTTCAGGGTCACTTCCAGGGGAAATAAGGGTTGTTCTTCTTGTCCTCCTGTGGGAAAAGGACACTCCTGAAGAGAGGAGATACAGGAGATGTTTTATATTTCTCTCAAAGTAATTAGAGGATTGGTGGAAGTGTTTTTGTCATGTATTTCTCTGCCACTTCTGTTCTTGTCCCTTTAAGTCATTTCTTCTTTTGGCAATCCAAGTGCTCATCCCAGTTCAGATAAATCAGACCTTCGGACATTTATATTTGCTTTTTATCTTGATCCTTGATGATCTGTCATGTCAATTAGGAGAGATGATAACTTTCAGCAAAGGGCAAAGATTGATTCAGCAAGTGTGAAGTGTCAGGTCAGGGTTAGACTGGATATTAGGAAAGAATTTTGACACTGAAGGAGTTACCAAACATTGGAACAGACTGAGAGATCACCATCCCTGGAGGTATTTTAGACATGGGTGAACATAAAGCTTAGAGATATGGTTTAGGGATGATTCTAGTCAGAGTTAAGCTGATGGTTGGACTCAGTCTGAAAGTTCCCTTCCAACTGAGGTGATTTTTTTCATATCTTCATCAAAGGTTTTCAAATCCAGGTAGTCACTATCCCTGTAATACAGGTGGAAAAAAATCATAGAATGGTTTGGGTTGGAAAAGACCTTAAAGATCATCTAGTTCCAACCCTCCTGCCATGAGCAGGGACGTTTCCCACTAGATCCCTTGTCCATCCTGGCCTTAAACACCTCCAGGAAGGGTTTACATTGCTGGGTAAGCTCTGTTTTATTTCTTTTAACTGTGTTCCATGGAGATAAACCAATCTGTTTGTATTTGTAAAGGTTTTTAAAGATTTTTTTCCTGTCCTTGGTCTTTCAGATGAACTGGGACCCTAAATACATACATCACTTATGGCCATTATGGTTTTTCTCCCCCACACATCCAATTTGTCCTGCTTTTACTTAAACCTATTTCAGGTACCACAAGAGCTTGGGACTGGTGATTTATATCACCCAAAAGTGACTGGGGAAACCCTATTTTCACATATTATAAAGCATTAACCCTCTGACCCTACAGGTGTGTGATGTATTAACTGTTGAAAGCAGTGTAGGGGAAGGGATGTAAGAAAGTAATCACAGCAATGGAGCAGTTGTATTTCATGCTTGATGTGTCAGTAAAGTTCAGGGGCATATTGAGAGGTTTTCAAAGATAATAATGGCAGTAAAAAATAAAATGTGGTAAGAGGTAGGTGACCCCCATGTTGATGAATTGTTTCTTGTTCAGATTACAATAGCATTCTCCTTTATTTTTATTTTTTAAGAACTAGAGAATGCAGTAAAGTATAAAGATTTGTAAAAACATCAAAATTCACTAAGGATTATCTTATTTTAAATAATATTTTTGTATTTATGTGGCTGAAGATCTGTGAGAAGCAAATGCAAAGCTTTTAGTGAGGGTGATTGCTTGAATGAGACACTGGATTTGGGATTTAGGATTGATTCTTTTAAAACTGGTCATGCTGGACTTCAAGATAAGTTCTTCATGGTACCTCTGTGTAGTCTTGTACCCTTTTCATCATCCCTGGAGGTATTTAAGGGACAGGCAAACAAAGAGCTTAAAAATAGAATTTGGGGTTGGTTCTTGTGTGAGTTGGGTTGATGGTTGGACTCAACCCCAAAGGTCCCATCCAACCAAGGTGTTTCTGTGGCTCTGGACTCCAGGCACGTGGTCAAGGCTGGTGAATAGTAGAACTTGGAGCTTCACCACTATCCAGGTAGCAGGATGTTCAGCAGCCCAGCTCCCCTGGGCTTAAGATGTAATTCTGAGTTGGAAAAGGATATTTCTAAACAGGGGGAAGCTTCACTTGTAATTTCATTGCTTGGCAAAGCCTGGAAGTAGCAGTCCTACACTGTAATATTTTTATTATTACTGTAGTGAAAATACTTAAAGTCTTGGTGACAATATAAATTCCTAGAAGGAGGGAAGTTTCAGATATTATTTTGTTCTCCACCATTAATAAAATCTCCATAAATAAATTCATTCACTGTGAATCAATGTGGTCACCAGTTCCTAGAAAGCCTTCCTCATCTTTAAGCTGTGTTTTCATAGAAACATAGTATAGTTGGTGTTGGAATGAGACCTTGAAGGTCATGTTTGCATTAAAACTGTGTAGCTCAGATTAAATATTGAAGGAGAAAGAAGGGTTTGGACTCCTGGGGTGTTGTGTGCAGCCCTGGAGACTGTATGGACATGGACCTTCTGGACAAGGTCCAGAAGAAGACCACTAGAGTGATCTGGAGCACCTCTGCTATGAGGACAGGCTGTAAGAGTTGAGTGTGTTCAGCTTGGAGAAGAGAAGGCTCCAGGGAGACCTTCTAGTGGCCTCCTGGTACCTGAAAGGGTCTAGAAGAAGTCTGAGGAGGAGCAGTTTGTCAGGACATGGAATGATGGGATGAGTGGCATAGGTTTTAAACTAGATCAGGGCAGATTTAGATGAGTCATTGGGAAGTTCTTCATCATGAGGGTGGTGGAGGACACATCCCTGTAGTCATTCAAGGCCAGGTTTGATGGGACTCTGAGCAACCTAATGCATAATGTCCCTGCTCACTGCAAGGAGGTTGGACTAGATGACCTTTGAAGGTCTCTTCCAACTCCATGGTTCTATAATTCTATAAACAAAAAAAATTAGCTATTTTTGTGATAATATTGAGGAGGAAAAAGCTTCTCTCTTCTTCTCTTTCCATGCACACACGTTTGTCTTCTGCTCGATGCAGTTCTGGGGCCACAATGACTCCAGGGCTGCTGAAGGAAGATGTTTGAATTCAATGAGCATAAGTCTAATTATTTCGTTCACTAGAGGCAATAATTGGCTTGTTGAGAAGTAATGAGATAATTCAGATGTAAATTCATTTTTTTTGAGAGGGGAATTTTAATAATGGATAATCTAGGAAATTATCTCATGAATGGGAGAATATTTTGTTTATTTCAAGGAACAAGTCACGTAGCTGCGGAAGGTTGGGGAAGCTTCAACTAATTCACAGCTGGAAAAGAGGATCTGGGAGGTGGCTTTTGACTGATGGATGAATGCTGTTGTCAAAAAAGACTTTTACCCTGTGAATAAGTAGCTTCAGCATTCACAGAAGTTCACCATGGGCATGCAAGTGGCCATGCTAACTTAGAATCATAGAGTAGTTTGGGTTGGAAGGGACCTTAAAGATCATCAAGTTCCTACCCCCCACAATAGGCAGGGACACCTCCAACTAGATCAGGCTGCTCAGTGCCTCATCCAGCCTAACCTTAAACACCTCCAGGGATTGAGGGGACATCCACAACCTCTCTGGGCAACCTCTTCCAGTGTCTCACCATAAAGAATTTCTTTTTTATGTCTATCCTAAATCTCCCTCTTCCAATTTACATCCATTATTTCTAGTCCTTCCATCACATATCCTATTAAAAAGTCCTACCCTTGCCTTTCTGTAGCTCCCTTCAGGTATTGAGAAGCTCCTCTGAGGTCCCCATTGAGCCTTCTCCAGGCTCAACAACCCCAACTCCTTCAGCCTGTCCTCAGAAGGGTGGTGACAAGATGCTTGGATAATATGCATCAGGACACATTGAAGAGAGTTGAAGGATATGGGTTTTCCAATACAGCCTTCAGAACTGAGTATAAACTGAAGGAAGAAGAAGCAGAATTAAAGGAAAACACTCTCTTCTCCTTCTTTTATTGTTCTCTAAAGCTGACTTAACATTAAGACACTTACTCAAAGCTTACAGCAACTAATTATCTTTGGAGAGGGTCCAGAGAAGGGCCACGAAGATGATCAAAGGGTTGGAGCAACTGCCCTATGAGGACAGGCTGAAGGAGTTGGGGTTATTCAGCCTGGAGAAGAGAAGGCTCAGAGGGGACCTCATAGTGACTGATCAGTACCTGAGGGAGTCCTACAGAAAGGCAGGGGAAGGAATTTTTAACATAATATCGGATGGGAGGACTAGGAACAATGGATATAAATTAGAGGGGGATAGATTTAGACTAGACATAAGGAAGAAATTCTTTACAGTGAGGGTGGTGAGGCACTGGAACAGGTTGCCCAGGGAGGTTGTGGATGCCCCATCTCTGGAGGTGTTCAAGACTAGGCTGGACAGGGCACTGGGCAGCCTGGTCTAGTGGGAGGTGTCCCTGCCTATGGCAGGGGGGTTGGAACTCGATGATCTTTAAGGTCCCTTCCAACCCTAACTATTCTATGATTCTATGATTCTATGATTCTAATTATGACTATTTCTAGTCAAGGAGGGGAGTTGCTCCAGCCCTCTCATAATCTTCATGACCCTCCTCTGGACCTGCTCCAACACCTCCATGTCCTTATGTTGAGGGCTCCACAACTGGACACAGTAACTCCAGGTGGGGTCTCACCAGAGCCAAGTGGAGAGGCAAAATCACCTCCCTTGACCTTCTGGCCACACTTCTCTTGATGCAGCCCAGGATTGGGTTGACCTTCTGGGCTACAAGCACACACTGGTGGCTCATGTTGAGTTTGTCACCCACTGGCACCTCAAATCCTTGTCTTCAGGGCTGCACTCAAGCCATTCTCCACCCAGCCTGTATCTCTGCTTGGGGTTGCAGCAGGAAGAAATCTTGAGATGATGACTTTTGAAGGACTCAAGAATCAACTAATCAATACCCTTTATTGGCTTTCTTTAGGTGTTTTTTGCTGAGTTGCCCCAGTTTTTGTCTCTCTTTTTACTTTTTTTCACGTTTTCACCCTCTTCTTTTTACTTTGGAAGTACCTCAGTTGTGAGTTGTGTGTGTAAAACCCTTTTTGAGAAGCTGTGGCTAATTCTAATCAAGCCTGAGCTGTCATTCTGGTTCATCAATGTCACATCAGCATCGTTCCTCTTCATCCATGTCACATGAAGAGTAAAATCCCAACTCCCTGATTATGGAAGTGGATGGAAATGACAGCCCTGTGTGTGGCCAGAAGCTGCTCATCAAAGCAGCTTTTTGATGGGGCCTGATAACACAGGACTTAATCAAAGGCTCATAATGATTTTCTCTGATGGTTTTTCCCCCCTCGTGCTGTTGAATTGCATTAACATGTGGTTTTTGTTTAAAACATTCTCTTATCAGGGCTGCAGCAGCAACCTGGATTTAGGCTTGAAGCATTTGTCATATCAAGGGCTTAGTCCCTCAGTGTTAATGAGGCAAAGTGTTTAAGAATTGGAATTTGAGGCTGTGAAAATTAGGAAGGTGAGAAATCATTAAGAATGGGGATGGGTGTGAACTGTGTTTAGCACAGAAAACTGTGTGTCAGAGCCCAGCCTGGTTTTTTTTTCCCTCTAGGATAAATCTTCACTGCATTTTTAATTAAGTTTTTGCTTTTATTTTCATTATTTCATCCCTTTTCCCTGTCTTACTCTTGTCTTGACCCAAGTAAGTGGCCTGATCCTATTTACAAGCTATAGGTTAGTTAGGAATTTGTTCATGGAATGGTTTGGGTTGGAAGGGACCTTAAAGATCATCTAATTCCAGCGTCTCTGCCATAAGCAGGGACACCTTCCACTAGATCAGGCTGCTCAGTGCCTCATCCAGCCTGGCCTTAGACACCTCCACAGGGGTTCGAGGGTGATTAATTCTTTTATTCCCATGGTCAAGCTTTTGGGTCTTCCCATTGTTGCTTTTGTGGGGTCAGAGAACACACAGAGGCTTCCACAATGCAGCAGAAAGCCTGATGGGATGGAATTTCAGAAGCACAAGTGGTTGGAAAACTTGTGAGAGGACCCTGGCAATGAAACCCACCACTGGTACCTCCAAGATGATGCATGTCCGTACAGGAACATGGCCTGTGCTTTGTTCTTTACCATGAAACACTGGCATAGGTTGCCCAGAGAGGTGGTGGAGGTCCCATCCCCATTCAAGGACAGGCTTGAAGAGGTTCTGAGTGACCTCATCTAGTGCAGGATGTCCCTACTCACTGCAGGGAGTTTGGACTAGATGGCTTTTGAAGGTCTCTTCCATCACATTGTATGATTCTATGTGTATTGTCTTATCAGTGGGGGAAGCATTTGGTCATTTATCCCAAGAAACAGGGTGTAGGACAAGAAGAAACATCCTCAAGTTGTGCTAGGGGAGGTTTAGACTGAAATTTGGAAAAGTTTTTACCCTAAAAGGGTTCTCAAGCATTGGAACAGGTTGCCCAGGGAAGTGGTTGGAGCTCCATCCTTGGAGGGATTTAGGGGATGGGCAGACACAGAGCTTAGAGATGTGGTTTAGGGCTTGTTCTTATCAGATCTGAGCTGAGCAAGACCTTGCTGACTTCTGAAGATGTTTTTCCCCCAGTTTCTCTCTCAGCATCTTCATTCAGTGCTTTTCCCCATAATTCTCATCCAACTTTCATTATTCTAATTGAGTCAGCCCTGCCTGGACTTTGCTGGAATTCAACTTAATTAATGACAGACCATTTGAGCCTTGTTAAAGGGGAAGAAAAGGATCTGTCATATGATATTTGTCAGTGACAGATCTGCTCTGTCTAGGAGAGTTAAATTTAACCTTTTAACCACTTATGATGGCAGCTAAAAGGTGCTTCCATCCTCTTTAGCTGTCATCAGACCCAGTTAAAAGGTTAACATCTTCCTTCTAGCTGTAGGGTTCTGCCAGGGCACTGGTGTCTTCTCAGGGGCCCCACTGATTTCCTTGCTGGACCCTCCAAAGAAAATGATAATTTGTTTTAGAAAAGTGATAATTTATTTTAGAAAATTAAAGGTACAGGGTCCACCTTCACAACAAAAGCAAAGCACACAAGTGTTAGGAAAAAATAGTTCCTCTCTTCATTATTGAGTCCTGGATTTAATTGGAGTTAGTTAATTGTCTTGTTGATGTTGTTGTTTGTCAAAGCAGCCCCTCTCTAGGAATAAACTCAGTCCCTATTTCCCTCTTGTGCTTTTTTTATTTGTCTTTTTTGAAGGATGCATTGAAAAATCACATTTAAATATTGTTGGGACTCATCAGGGTTTGATTTCTTCCTCCAACTTCTTCAATCTGAAGAAGGAGGTCGATTTAAGCTCTGGTTTAGCAGCTTTAGGCAGTAGGAGGAGAACAAGGAAGGGATGGTGGATCTGGAGTTGGAGAACTTGTGGTGCTTAACCTAAAGGTGGACTAAATGGAATATGAAGCATAAAAGGGTGGCAGAGACTCTGTGATGTCCTCTGAAGCCTGGGGTGCATGAAAAACTTTCTCTAGAAGCAAAACTAATTTAATTCTCTGATTCAGGAGCATCTTCTGGATTTCCACAGCAACCTGCCTAGGGCAGGGAGGTTGGAACTAGATGATTTTTAAGGTCCCTTCCAACCCAAAGTGTTCTATGATTCTATTCTGTGATTCTAAAATCCATTGTGGAGCTGAAAAAAGGCCAACTGTAGCCACAAAGTTGTTGCCTAATTCTAAAATCAGTCTAGATTTGGGTTTATCAGCTGCTGACCAACATTTTTAAGGTGTTTTAAGGCATAAAAATAAATTTAATTCTGAGCAAAGAGCTGAAAAAAGGCCAACTGTAGCCACAAAGTTGTTGCCTGGTTCTAAAATCAGTCTAGATTTGGGTTTATCAGCTGCTGAGCAATATTTTTAAGGTGTTTTAAGGCATAAAAATAAGTTGAACTCTGAGCAGAGAGGGATAACCTAAGAACAGATGGATAGAGTTTTCTTTTCTCAGCATGTGTTTCCTCTCTTTCACGTTGTGAGATGTTATAGGGTTGCAATTGTATGAAAATCACTGTTATCAGAGGAAAATTGTTCTTGCAGGATAAATAATGTCTTGGTACCTCTTTGTCTCAGGCTTTAATTGAGCCCAGAATCCTTTTATATAAGTTTTCTACAACATAAATAACTGTAACTCTTTTTTTCTAAGCTGCATCCTACTTAGAGTTTAAAAATTATACCTTTTTCTTATGATGACCACCTTTAGGGGGGGGAAAAATAGATGCTTTTGGGACAATCCATTAATCAATGAATCATTGCCGAGATTTTCCTGGAACTGCCACTCAGGGAGAATGAAAAGCAGGCACAGAGTTTACAAACAAGAGTAATTTCAGTTGTTTATACACAATTACATCTCTGCTCCCTGAGGAAAGCGTGGAAGGAACATTGTGAGTTGAAGAGCAGCTTTATTTTTCTAAACACTTTCTATTTTTTTTTCTTTATTTAATTGCTGAGTTGAAATTGTGTTTATTACTGAATATTCCCCAGGCTTTTTTTTTCAGCAAACAGTACAATCTCCTTTAGTGAGATATTTTCCTCTCCCTGGTTACACTCAGTTTTTCTTACCTCTCTTCCTAAATTCATTTAGTCTCCAGGTTCCCATATATTATGATAACTACCTCTATTTTCTTTTGAAATTTATAGAGTTTAACAAAACTGACAGTTTAAAAAAATCCCTCTTTCCTCTTAAATGCTCTCTTCATACAAGGGCTTTTGAAATATTGTAGAAATAGTCATAATTAATTGGTGTAAGCTTTGGGTAAGTGTCTTAACGTTAAGTCAGCTTTAGAGAATAATAAAAGGAGCAGAGAGTGTTTTATTTTAATTCTGCTTCTTTTTCCTTCAGTTTATAGAATCATAGAATGGTTTGGGTTGAAAAGGAGCTTCAAGATCATCTAGTTCTAATCCCCTTGCCATGGGCAAGAACACCACCCACTAGACCAGGTTGCTCAATGCCTCATCCAGCCTGGNCATCACATATCCTATGAAAAAGTCCTACCCCTGCCTTTCTGTAGCCACCTTCAGGTAAGGAGAAGTCACTCTGAGGTCCCCCCTGAGCCTTCTCTTCTCCAGGCTGAACAACCCCAACTTATAAAGTTTATGCTCATTTCTGAAGGATGTATTGGAAAAACTATCCTTCAACTCTCGTCTATGTGTCCTGATCCATATTATCCAAATGTTTTGTCACCTCCCTTATGAGAACACGCTGAAAGAGCTGGGGTTCATCCTGGAGAAGAGAAAGCTCAGGAGGGACCTCATAGTAGCTTCTAAATACCTGAAGGGGGCTTCAGAAAGGCTGGGGTGGGATTTTTTGGTAGGTTCCAGAATGGCAGGCCTAGGAGTAATGGTTGCAAATTGTTAAAGGGGAGGTTTAGGCTGGAGATAAGAAAGAAGTTCTTTGCTGTGAAGGTGGTGAGCCACTGGAAGAGGTTGCCCAGAGAGGTTGTGGATGCCCCCTCAATCCCTGGAGGGGTTTAAGGCCAGGCTGGATGAGGCACTGAGTAACCTGTTCTAGTGGAAGATGTCCCTGCCCATGGGAGGGGGGGGTGGAACTAGATGATCTTTAGGTCCCTTCCAACTCAAACCATTCTATTAAATTATTTTCCCCTCTGTGATTTAGGACCTATTTCATAGATATAACTCCTAAAAGCAACCTTATGGGCACAGCCAGGAGCTGAGCTCTGCTTTTCCTCCTCCTTTCTCTTCTCTTGCCCTGAATATAGCACTTGGGGAAGAGCTCAGTTATAAACTCCTGCCTGTGGTGTGGGGTAAAAATAGAAGATAATACCAACTATTCACTTCATTTCAGGACCAGTGGCAATTACTTCAGTCTGGAGTGACCTGAAAAAACTGCTATTTCTTTATTTTATTTTTTTTCCCTCTTCTTTCTCCCTGGGTCCTTTGTAATGTGGGTAAGTGGATTTCTTGCTCTGTGGCACAATGACCCATCCTAGTGATTTCCACCCAACACTCATTACCCTTTTGTGTGGGAGCCATTTCCCTACATCCTCTGATTCCAGCATCTTGATTTCTGAGTGCCCTGTTTCATTTTTTTTCTCCTTTTTTTTTTTTCCCTCCCTTCTTTGCCATTAACAGGGAATTTCTGAATACATCTCCTTGCAACAAATTAAATGAGGTGACAGCTCAGTGTCCCCTCCATACAAGAGCTTCAGCTCTGCTTTGTGTCTGCTATCTTTGAACTTTGGCTTTGTCCTTTTGCTTGTTGTTCTCTCAGGACAAAATTAAAAAGCACTTTTTGCTCTTGGTGGAATGGTAGGTGATGTTCAACCCCCCCCAACTCCCTTCTTGAAATGGAAATGAAAGCTCTTGTCTTTTTTACATTCCTTTTCTTAAGCAACAGGATATTGATCCACTGGGTTGAAGTATTTAAAAAAAAAAAAAACAACAATAAAAAACCCTTGCTCTGTTATCTCTTCCCCATTTATTTTTCTGGAGGAGCTTGTCTTAGTTACCTTTGCATTTTAGTGGTGTGAAAGAAGATGGAGAGCAGATTTAGGTTATGAGGGGGATAAATCTTATTCTTCATTTCATGGTTTCTTCTACCATTGATAAAAGTGAAGGGATCTGAAGCCCAGCTTTGATTTTTATTTTACTTTATTTTCTTTTTAGCTGTCAAAAAGGTTGCTCTTTAAATGCCTATTTGAGATGAGAAGAAGATGCCTGGAAACCATTGATGTGTTAAGCCCAAAAAGGGGTTTTGAGTTGTTATTTTGAGTTTCAACATGTTGTATCACAAATCTTTGTGGAGCATCTTTGTCCAGCAATCACTGTGTCCACTCTTCTGTGTTGTCAAATTCTTTTTCCACAGCATCCTGGCCTGTATCAGGAACAGTGTGCTCATCTAGTGTCCAGTTTTGGGTCCCTCAAAACAAAATAAAAGCCCTATTGAGGTGCTGGAGCAAGTGCAGAGAAGGGCAAAGGGGCTAGAGAAGGGTCTGGAGCTCAAGTTTTATGAGGAGCAGCTGAGGGAGATGGAGGTGTTCAACCTGGAGAAAAGGAAGCTGAGGGGGGGACCTTCTCACTCTCTACAACTCCCTGAAAAGAGGGTGTAGAGAGATGGAGATTGGGCTCTTTTCTCAAGAAACGGGTTATGGAACAAAGGGAAACAGCCCCAAGTTGTGTCAGGAGAGGTTTAGACTGGATGTTAGGGAAAAGTTTGGCACCAAAAGGGTTATCAAGCTGCCCAGGGCAGTGGTTGAGGCACCATCCCTGGAGATATTTAAGAGATGAGCAGACATAGACCTTAGAGATATGATTTAGGGCTGCATCTTGTCAGAGCTGGGTTGATGGTTGGACATGATGATCTGAAAAGTCCCTTCCAAGCAAGACGAATCTGTGAGTTCTCTGCTTTCTGCTGTGATTCTGGTGGTCAAGATGTTTGATTGAGGTGGGAGTTGAGAAGTTGGACCTGTATCCTGAGTTGTAGTGATGTGATGTGATGGTGGGAGAGAGAACCCAAGCTCTGACTACTGGAATCTGTGTAGAATTCCTACAAATGGACTGTTTAAGTCCCTGTTGCTGAGAGCATAATAAAATTATCTATGATTTGGCTCTGCCCAGCTCTGGAGCACTTCTCAGTGACCTCCAATGATAGGACAAGGGGCAATGGGTGCAGCTGGAACACAGGAGGTTCCACGAAAATATAAGAAGAAACTTTTTCATAGTGTCCCAGGCTGCCCAGAGAGGTTTTGGGGTCTCCTTCTCTGGAGACATTCAAAGCCCATTTGGACACCTTTCTGTGTGACCTGGTCTAGGTATTCCTGCTCCAGCAGATGGATTTGATTAGATGATCTGTTGAGGTCCCTTCCAATCCCTGACATTCTGTGATTCTCTGAGCATCCACATTTGTGAAAGAGGAAAAATTTACACTTGATGCTGTGGTTATATGATGCCTTCTGTAGCTTGGGATTGAAATTTAAATCATAGAATTGTTCTCTCACTTAAGCTCAGTGGGAAAAGGAAGCTAGGGCAGGCTGAGGGAGAAGACTCCAGGGAGACCTTCTGGTGGCCTCTAAGAACCTGAAGGGACCTAAAAGAAAGGTGGGAAGGGACTATTTGCCAGGGTGTTGAGTGATAGAACAAGGGGCAATGGTTTGAAACTAGAGCAGAGCAGGGTTAGGTGAGACATTAGGAAGAAGTTCTTCCCCACGAGGGTGGTGAGACATTGGAAGAAGTTACCCAGAGAAGTGATGGAAGCCCCATCCATCCCTGAAGACATTCAGGACCAGTTTTGATGATGCTCTGAGCAACCTGATCTAGTGCCACATGTCCTTGCTCACTGCAGGGGGGTTGGACTAGACAACCTTTGAATTCCCCCCTCCAATTCTTTGATTCTAAGATTCTGTGTGGTGTGATGTTCCTCAGTTGTTCTGCAACAGGGTGTCTGTATTCTGTTTAAATGCTGCTGCTGTGCCAAAGCATATGGGTCCCCATATGGTGACACATTCTGCTCCTCCACCACCTGTAGTTGAGCTGATTCTCTGTCACTGAAATTGCCCAACAGTTGCAGCAGGATGAGCACAGCAGCAAAATAAGATTATAGTGCTACAGACTGAAGGTTTATGGGAGTTGCTGTTGTTGCAGTAATTACTGGTAGAAGTAAAAAAACCCCATACAAATGGATTTAATGAGCATGTCACTAATCCAGGAGTGAGTGTTTCCATAGTGGGAGGGAGGTGGGATCTGTGCAATTAGTCTCCAAAATGACTATCATAGAATAGTAGAGTTGGAAGAAACCTTGGAAGGCCATCTAGACCAACCCCCCTGCATGGCTTAGGGACATCCTGCACTAGATAAGCTTGCTTAGGGCCTCCGCAAGCCTGGCATTGAATGTCTCCAGGAATGAGAGATCTCTCTGAACAACCTCTTCCAGTGTCTCACCACCTTCATGAGGAAGAACTTCTTCCTAATGTCTCATCTAACCCTTCCCTTCTCTGGTTTGAAAACATTGCTCATTGTCCTATTGCTCCATGGCCTTGCAAACAGTCCCTCCCCAGCTTTGCAGGTATTGGGAGGCTTCTATGAGGTCTCCTTGGAGTCTTCTCTTGGCTAAAGAGCTCCATATCAACCCACCTGTCCACATAGGAGAGGTGTTCCAGCCCCAATGATCATCCTAATGGTCTCTTCTAGACCCTCTCCACCACATCCATGTCCTCCTTTTGCTGAGAAGTCCATAGCTGGATGCAGTAACTCCAGCTGGGGTATCATGAGAGCAATAATATTTGCTTTGATTCACCTTCTTTAGGAAAATATAATTAAAGCAGGTTGATTGTCTTAAATATAATGCTGAAAACTGGTTTACACAGCTCTATGTGGCTCAAGAATAGTGATGTGACTAGGTGTAATGGATGCAAATTGGAAGAGGGGAGATTTAGGATGGAGATAAGAAAGAAGTTCTTCACAGTGAGGGTGGTGAGACACTGGAAGAGGTTGCCCAGAGAGATTGTGGATGTCCCCTCAATCCCTGGAGGTGTTTGAGGCCAGGCTGGATGAGGCATTGAGCAACCTGGTCTATTGAGATGTGTCGTTACCCATGGCAGGGGGTTGGGACTAGATGATCTTGAAGGTCCTTTCCAACCTAAACCATTCTATGGACATTTATATTTTCTAATTTCTAATACACCCTGGGAATGATTTGCCACAGCTTTATTCTGTAAAGGTGAGCTGCTTTAAAATATAAATATAATATATAAAATTATATTTGTGTTGGAACCAGGTGATCTTTGAGTTTCTTTCCAACCCCAACCATTCTATGTTCAGTGTTTTCTTACCCAAGGGGAGAAGTGCTGCAGATCTGGAGTTCTGTTTTCTGTTTTCCATCACTTTTTGCTGCTGGTGTTTAAATCCTTCCTCAGATGCTGACTGTGCATGGTCGATATCATCTCCATGAGACACTTTTTAATGTATTTTGGATGATGTTCATGCTCTGAAAGATGACAGGAGTTTAAGGAGTTGAATGTAGTAGGCAAGAAATTTGGGAAAAATCAGGAGAGATTTGTTTTTACTCTGTTTAAGGAGTTATTTTGTGATCTCTTCTTCCTGAGCAACTGTGTGTGGAATGGAAAAATTCAAATTGTGTACATTTACTTTGCTACTGCTTATTTAATTTTAAAACCCCAACTTTTATATTCAGCTCCAACTAGAACCATTGGAGACCTTCTGTTAGGTTCCTTGGAGACCTTCTAGTAGGGACCTTAGAGACCTTCTGGTAGGGTCCTTGGAGACCTTCTGGGAGGCTCCTTGGAGACCTTTTGGTGGGGTGCATGGAGACCTTCTGGGAGGGTCCTTGGAGACCTTCTGGGAGGCTCCTTGGAGACCTTCTGGGAGGCTCCTTGGAGACCTTCTGGTAGGGTCCCTGGAGACCTTCTGGGAGGCTCCTTGGAGACCTTTTGGTGGGGTGCATGGAGACCTTCTAGTAGGGACTTTGGAGACCTTCTAGTAGGGTGCTTGGAGACCTTCTGGTGGGGTGCTTGGAGACCTTCTGGGAGGGTGCTTGGAGACCTTCTGGTGGGGTGCTTGGAGACCTTCTGGGGGGGGTCCTGGAGACCTTCTGGGAGGGTCCCTGGAGACCTTCTGGTAGGGTTCCTTGGAGACATTCTGGTAGGTTCCTTGGAGACCTTCTGGTGGCCACCCAGTACCTGAAGAGACCTACAGGAAAGATGGAGAAAGACCCTTTTTGGGGGATTGTGTAGAAATAGGATGAGGAACAGTGGTTTTGAACTTCAAAGGGGAGATTTAGGAGAGACCTCAGGAAGAAATCTTTGGTGTGAGTGTGCTGAGCCCAGAGAAGCTGAAGCTCCCCCATCCCTGGAGATGTTCAAGGCCATGCTGGACAAAGCCTTGAGAAGCTTGGGCTGATGGCAAATGGAACCAGATGATAAAGGCTGAAATCAGATCTAGATGTTTACATTTTAGGGGTTTTTTTTCTTTTTCTATCTCTTTCCAACTAATGTAACCAAGTGTCCAAGTCCCATTATTGATGTTCCACTCACCCTGAATTCCTTATTGTGCCTAAGGATGGCAGATTTTAATGCATCCAGCTTTCCCATACTGGTAGATGGAGCAGAGAAGGAGCAAAATCTTCTATTTCAGAGGAAGAATTCAGTGAATATTTTAGCAGCTCATGATGAAAAGGAGTCCTGTTTTTTGAGGTAGGGGTTTTTCTATAGATTCTGCTCCACGAGTGTGCAGTAAAGTCATTAAAATCCAGTTACCTGCCCTCCTCAGCTCGCCACCAGATAAGTTCTTAATGACTTGATGTAGCTTTAATGAAATCCAGTCTCCTTGAATCACTGAACTTGCTTTTTTTTTCTGCAGGAAGGCCCTTTCCAGGGACCTGACAGATCACCTCTCCACTGCTTGCAGACGTGCTGGCTCTCTAATTCTTCTCTTGTAACGAGTTTTGTGCCGCACGATAAAATATTCATGTTTCAAATAGGTTCTAAACTAATTATCTCCAGCAGGCAGTTGCCAGCACAGTCGTTTGCTGTTAGCTTGGCTCAACTTAATGGCTTGGATTTCACTACAAATAGTCCCCTCCTGGCTGTTTCCTGTCACTGATTCTTATCCTAAATGGAATTTCCATATGTGTCTGGAGCTCATTCTTCTCAGGGCCAAAGGAGCTTTCTCCTTTCTGAAAAGAGAGAGATGTATTATGTATTTATGCAACTACATTTTTTTTTCCTTAGAAGCAGTTGTCTGGTAGGTATTTTCTCTGCATGGATTATATTTGTATATTTTTTTCAATCTTTTATCCTTGTGATGTTTAATAACAAGGAGAAAAACAGATGTTCTACAACCAATATTATAGTTTAGATGTGAGGGGGGACCTCAGAGTAGCTTCTCAGTACCTAAAGGAGGCTACAGAAAGGCAGGGATAGGGCTTTTTAATAGGATATGGGATGGCAGGACTAGGAGGAATGGATGTAAATTGGAAGAGGACTTTTTCATAGGATATGTGATGGCAGGAGTAGGAATAAGGCTGCAAATTAGAAGAGAGGAGGTTTAGGATGGATTTAAGGAAGAAATTCTATGCTGTGAGGGTGGTGAGACACTGGAAGAGGTTGCCCAGAGGGGTTGTGGATGTCCCCTCAATCCCTTAAGGCCCTTTAAGGCCAGGCTGAATGAGATATTGAGCAATCTGGTGTAGTAGGAGATGTCCCTGCCATGGCAGGGAGGTTGGAACTAGATGATCTTGAAGGTCCCATCCAACCCAAATCATTCTATGATTCTATTTTGTGGTTCTAAACTCCACTGTGGAGCTCAGAAAAGTCCAGTTGTAGCTACAAAGTTGTTGTCTGGTTCTGAAATCAGTCTAGATTTGGGTTTATCAGCTGCTGACCAAGAGTTTTAAGGATTTTTAAGACAAAAATAAGTTTAACTGTGGGCAGAGAAATTGAAATTACAAGGAAGATGGGGGAAAAGAAATGATAAAGAGTAGGAAGAAATAGAGGTAAAATACTCTCAGCTTTTATCCAGAAGCATCACATTAAACTTAACATCATTAGGAAAAAACACATCTATATTGATTTTTGAGCTCACAAAATGACCATAAAAAGGAATGTGATAGACTAAGACTGAATAAAATGGTGTTGGGTGTGAATATTAGCTGTATTAGCTCATCAAAACCTTCAAGTTGTTTTTTTTCCACCCTCTTTTTCTCAGACACAAGCTTGTATTAAAAATATTGACAGCTTTTAATCTCTTTAATATTACCATATGTCCACATACTGTGGAGATGTCACTGAATATATGGAAAGTCACTTTGATTAATCACATGTCCTTCTGCCTAATTGTTGGTGGGATCAAGGCTTGTGAGTGCTAAGATGGGAAATAATTTAATTTTTTTTTTGACTCTTCATGTTTGTAGGGAGTAATTTAAACAGATTGTGGGGGGAACAGAAATCTGCTCTAGTCTGTACTAATTTTTTTTCCCACATTAGTCCTAATAGGACTTTTGTAGTTTGACATGTCTAGGAAATTCACTTGGACGTCTCCATTTGATGTAGAATCACAAGAGGGTTTTGAAGGAATGAAGATAAATTCTTCCAAAAGCTTCTTGATATCTAAAAAGATTATTCTTTTTACAATTTAACACCAGAAAGACCTACAGAAAGGCTGAGGTAGGACTTTTTAATAGGATATGTGATGGCAGGACTAGGAGGAATGGATGCACAGGGGAAGAGGGGAGATATAAGCTGGATTTAAGGAAGAAGTTCTTTGCTGTGAGGGTGGGGGAAGAGGTTGCCCAGAGAGGTTGTGGATGCCCCTTCAATCCCTGGAGGTGTTTAAGGCCAGGCTGGATGAGGCACTGAGCAACCTGGTCTAGTGGGAGGTGTCCCTGCCCATAGTAGGGGGTTGGAACTAGATGATCTTGAAGGTCCCTTCCAACCCAAACCATTCTCTGATATTGGGTTCCCACCACCACCTGCAGCATGAAGGTGAAGTGACAACCTGAGCAATCATGATTCTATGTGCTGGGCTGGCCATAAGCAATTAATTTAACATTTTAAAACAATATGGGAAAGATGATGGTTGGGAAGAACTCATGCAGCAGAGGGACTGCAGAAGACATTCCATAGAGGATGTCAAGATCAAGGTTTGACTTGAACATAAAGTAGGAGCTGTTTGAAAACCCATGGCAGGGGGGTTGGAACTAGATGATCTTGAAGGTCCCTTCCAACCCAAACCATTCTCTGATATTGGGTTCCCACCACCACCTTCAGCATGAAGGTGAATTGACAACCTGAGGAATCACAATTCTATAGGCTGGGCTGGCCTGGCCATAAACACTTAATATTTTAACAGAATATGGGAAAGATGATCCTTGAGAAGAATTCCTGCAGCAGAAGGGCTGCAGAAGACACTCCATAGAGGATGTCAAGGTTTGACTTTGAACATTAAGTAGGAGCTGTTTAAAATTTCTACAGGCAAAAAAACCTTTGGGTAATAATAGGTCTAGTGGGAAGTGTCCCTGCCCATGGCAGGGGGTTGGAACTAGATGATCTTTGAGGTTCCTTCCAACCCAAACCCTTCTATGAACTAAATGAGATTAAAATCCATCCCCTCAGCCTGCACCTCCTTTAAATACCCGTCTGGCCCTGGGTAGAGCTCCCTTCCAACCCAAACTATTCTATGATTCTGTAAGATTTTTTCTTTTCTTTATTATTTTGTATTCTCAAATGCTCTTATTTCATAAATACATAGTTTCCTCATGTACTCTCTGAAGTGCTCATCTCTCTGAGAGCTGCTGAAGTGATCATTTTCTCCTACATGAAAGATGACTGATAGGAGGTAGGAAGTGATATCTTGATCGTGGCTGTGCTTTCAGGTATTTGATCACCAAGCACATCAGTGATAATTCCTTCAATATCCTCTTGATTTGGAAGGAAAAAAAAAATAACTCTGTCTTTTACAGAAGTGAGTGGAATGGATGTTATCATACCCAGAGATGAATGTAGCTTCAAAATTCAGCTGATAGCAGCTCTGTTGTGGTTTTAGCTTGGTTTTCTAGGAAGGGAATCTTATCTTGAAGGAAATGAGTCCTTTCTGATTGTTTTATCAGTTCCTCAGAGCTAATGTGATTGATGGCAGCCAAACCTCAGAGAAGCAGCAGATGGGCAGGAGGGAAGTAAATCTTAGAGACAGCTCAGAGGAGAAAAAACAGTGAGGGGAAAAGTGAGGCAGAACTTGGCCACTGTGGTCAGCAGAAGCCATTGGCCAGAGATGAATCACAGAATGTCAGGGATTGAAAGGGTCTTCAAGGGATTATCTTCTCCAGTCCCCCTGCTGGAGCAGATACACCTAGACCAGGTCACACAGGAAGGTGGCCAGGTGGGCTTTGGATGTCTCCAGAGACAGAGACCCCATAACCTCTCTGG
>VZTY01026487.1:41963-57981 GCA_013400935.1 Turnix velox
TATATAATTTATAAATATTTATAAATATGAATGTGTTCTCCCCTCAGTCTACTCCTCTCCAAGATAAAGAGACTCAGTTCCCTCACCTTTCAACATGAAGGAGATGCTCCAACCCCTCCATCATCTTAGTGACACAGAGCTTCAAACTCCCCATGTTTGGTGGAGTCTCTTGGGAAAATGTTGTAGTGATCCTATGAAGATGGGAGGAACTAGAAGTGAAAATAGTGTTTTATTTCCACAGGGCACCTTGTGTTTCATTTTTCATATGTTCAGGATCCTCTACTCAAAGCAAGCACAAAGAGAGCAGTGGAAGTCTTCAATGCTTGCAAAAATGATGGAGCTTTATGCTTCACAGGACAAAATTCATTCCTTCACACTTCTTTCTCCTATTCACATCCATGATTTCTTACTAACCTCTATATGCAGAAGTTAAATCTTGCTTCTCAAAGATCAGATATTTTAATTTCAAGAATAAATATTCCAAATTTTACTGAGGCTGCTCACCTTGCTGGATTTCTCATGGAGATCCCCCATACCAAGGAACATTCCAGGTCAGATTTGACAGGTCTCTGAGCAACCAGCTCTAGCTGAAGATGTCCAATACTTCACAGCAGGGATGTTAGGGCTAGATGATCCTTAAAAACCCTTTCCAACCCAAGCTATTCTAAGATAATTAGAAGAATTATGGCTTTTTAGTTGCTCAAGGAAGTGGTTGAGGTCCCATCTCTGGAGCTCCTTAAGAGATGGGCAGACCTAAAGCTTAGAGATTTGGTTTTGGGCTGGTTCTTGTCAGAGTTGGGTTGATGGTTGAACTCGATCTGAAAGGTCCCTTCCAACCAAGGTTTTTCCATGTTTTTCAGCCCTTTTAAACATACATCAGTGAAGAGTTTGGTAGAAGATTTTTCTCTCTACCTTTTTACTTTGAGCAGAGTTGAACATGGGCAAGAGCAGAAGCTGTGTGAATTAGCAGGGTGTGATGCTGAGGTTAATTAGCTCTGGTGAGAGGCATTAAACTAGGTTTTATGTCTTGCTGGCTGCATAAACATAACTAATGGGTTCTTCTTTAATATGGTTTAGGTGTGACCTAGGTCCTCCTGGGGGTTCTTCCACCTCTCTGTGTGGAGGTGTTTAGCTCATCTGCCCCCTGTCTGGTTGCAATCAATAAGAGAAGCTGTGCAGAAATGGCTGGTGGTGTTTTACACGTGGTGGGACCATCAGTAGAGTGTTGAATTTAGTCTCCACTCACCCCAAAGTTTGTTCTGACTGAAAAATTTACCTTTTCCAAACATTGCATGGGTTTATAAGAGCAGCAAAAAGCTTTATGGAGTCATGGACTCAGCCATGTTGGAAGGGAGCTTTCAGATTGAGTCCAAACATCAACCTCATTCTTAGAAGAACCATCCCAAAAACATATCTCTAAGCTTCATGTCTACCCACCCCTTAAATACCTCCAGGGATGGTTTCTCAACCACTGCCCTGAGCAGCATATTCTAAACCTTAATAACCCTTTCAGTATGAATTTTTTTTCCTAATTTCCATCCTAAAGTTTCTTTGGGGAAACTTGAGGCCATTTCTTTATGTCCTATGGCCTGTTCCTCGGGAGAAGAGCTCAACCTTCACCTCTCTACTTCAGGGAGTTGCAGAGACCAAGAAGGTTTTTCCTCATCCTAATTTTCTCCAGGGAGAACACCCCCAGCTCCCTCAGTTGCTCCTCACAAGATTTGTGCTTCCAACCCCTCCACCAGCTCTGACCTTCTCTGGACCTCATGAAAAAAATCTGACATCAAAAGCTGCAGAGAGGAGAATTTTCTGATTTTTTTAGGAGCATCTTTGATTTGACATCTCAAAACAGGTTGACTGGAGATTTATTTCTTTGGTATTGAAGTCCTGATTTTTGTCTTCTGGGATGCACGTGGAGTTGGCACTTGCTGACCTTTCAGACCTCTCATGTCTGGCTGTCCTTTGAGATAAACCTCTCAAGTACCCTGAGCTGTAATTTCCTTGTCTGTGGAAGAGAAATAATAATAATAATGACTTACAAGACCTCACTGATTGCAAAAATTGATTAGTTAATGCTTAGAAGTCATGGGTAAATGCTCCACAGCTTAATATTTATTAATAATTCTTCCTTCCTACACGAGATCTGTGTTAAAGAGGCTTATGAGAGGGGAAATAAAAAATTAAACTCAAGTTGTGGGTTAAACTGAGATAATCTTGGGGAAGTTCTTTACTTTGAGGGTGGTGGGACACTGAAACAGGTTGCCTAGAGAGGTTGTGGAGGTCTTCAAAGCCAGGCTGGATGAGACATTGAGGAACCTGGTCTAGTGGGAGGTGTCCCTGCCTATGGCAGGAGGGTTAGAACTAGATGATCTTGAAGGTTCCTTCCAACCCAAACCATTTTATGTTTCTATTCTATTCTAAGTGACTTAAAATAGAAGAAATCTTGGAAAAGAGCATCTGTATTTCTATAGAGAAGTCCAGAGAGTGCAAGTTGTGTTGCATCTCCATTCTCTGCCTGTTCTAGTTCCTTAAAGAGTCCAGGAAAAAGAAATAAATAAAAGCTTATTATTAATTATTGTCACAGCTCTTAATAGGGTTTTTTAACTTTAGTTCCTTGACTCACCCTATTTTAATTTTTTTTTTAATTTAATTTTTATCCTTGGCCCAACCAAATCATAGAATAATAGTTTGGTTTGGAAGGGACCTTCAAGATCATCTAGTTCCAACCTCCCTGCCATAGGCAGAGACCTTCCTTATTAAATTTAATCATAGAAGGAATCATTAGCATGGGAGAGAAGATATTTGAGAGCTATTGGATGAAAAAAAATAAACATTTTGTGGAGTTTTCAACACCAAATTCTCCAAACTCATCCCAGAAGCAGTGGCAGGGGGGTCACAGAGCTACCAGCAGAGAAGGGTTAACCACCAAGTTCAATCTCTTCTTTTGCAGGCAGTGTTTTGCTGGCATACATTAGGCTAAGAGGGGCTTCTAAACTTTGATTTTTCGAGAGTCCTAAAGAAAAATAAGCTTTGTGTGTCCCAGGCCCCAAGAGTTTTGAAGAAAGTGGTTCAATTTAGTCAAATTGTGAGTATTCTCCAGTGAACATCTGTAAACTGTTGAGTTTAATTGCCCTACAGATGCCTCTGATTGGAGCTTGGATCATTTCCTTTTCCCTATGGTTTTCTGGTGTCATTTCTATTTTTTTTTTTAATCTTCTTTAGTATGTTAAAAAGTAAATAATAACAGCTACACATCTTCAAAGGCCCCTGAAGAGAAGTGGGCTTATCTGCTGTAGCATCCTTTTGTAGGCACCTCTTACTGCCTGAGCATCAAGGGCTTCCAGCTGCTGCTGGGTGTAAAAGGTGTTTGGGAACTTGGTTTATTAGATTTTGTTGGCTTTATATTGTGGGTTTTTTTCCCATTTTTGCACTCTTTCCAATCCTTTTTTCTTTTGTTGGATGAGTTAGCAAGCAGCAGTGGATGGTTTAGACAGTAGAGCTCAGCTTTGAGCAATGAGAAAGGGGAGGACAAAGGATATTTCAGATGATTTTTCTTTTGTCCAGCTGAGATGTGACTATAACAGGGTGGTTCTAGTGCTGCTCTTCTTTTAGGAATAATCTAAGGAATGAGTTTGGTTGTAATTTTCTCTATGTATTCCATTGGCAGAGGTGTTTTAAGACCAGGCTGGATGAGGCACTGAGCAACCTGTTCTAGTGGGACGTGTCCCTGCTCATGGTAAGGGGGTTGGAAATAGATAATCTTGAAGATCCCTTCCAACCCAAACCATTCTATGATTCTATGATAACAGGAGAGTGTAAGTTACAACCATCGCTCCAGAGCTGGACACAGTAATTCCAGGTGAAGTCTTGCCTCTCCAGAGCCACAGCTCTTTTTTCTTAACCTCTAATCAACAAACGTTCAGTCTTGGCCATTTCTTGAACTTAAAAGCATTTTTAGAATGTTTCTAGAACATTAAAACTGCCACTGCACTGTTTGATCTTCTAATTTATTTATTTTCAAGGTAAAGATGCAGTTTAGATTAGAAAACAGAATCACAGAATGGTTTGGGTTGGAAGGGACCTTAAAGATCATCTAGTTCCATGGGCAGGGACACCTCCCACTAGACCAGGTTGCTCAGTGCCTCATCCAGCCTGGCCTTAAACACCTCCAGGGACTGAGGGGGCATCCACAACCTCTCTGGGCAATCTCTTCCCGTGTTTCACTACCCTTACCATAAAGAACTTCTTTCTTNTTTCACTACCCTCACCATAAAGAACTTCTTTCTTATCTCCAGCCTTAATCTTCCCTCTTCCAATTTGCATTCATTACTCCCAGTCCTGCCATCCTGCACCCTTTTGAGGTAGGCAAAAGTCCTACCTCACCCTTTCTGTAGCCCCTTCAGGTATTGAGAAGCTCCTTTGAGGCCCCCCCTGAGCCTTCTCTTCTCCAGGCTCAACAACCCCAACTCCTTCAGCCTGTCCTCAAATGGAGGTGCTCCAGCCCTCTCATCATCTTCATGGCCCTCCTCTGGACCTGCTCCTACATCACAATGTCCTTCTTATGTTGAGGGCTACAGAACTGGACACAGTAACTCCAGTTGGGGTCTCACCAGAGCTGAGTAGAGGGGTAAAATCACCTCCCTTAACCTACTGGCCACACTTTTCTTGATGCAACCCAGGATTGGGTTGACCTTCTGGGCTGTAATCACACACTGATATCATCTGTCCTCTATTTTGGAAAACTTGAATAAGTTTATTATCAGGCAGCACCTCTAATAATGGGAAATAATACTTTTAATGGAGTAAAGAAGCTGGGGGGAAAAGCTGTGCAGAGAAGAAGCCAAATGTTCATTTATGAATAATATTTCTTTAATATCCTTAATAACATCTGGTGATGGAGTTGTTGTTTTGCCAAAATATTTATTGTTGGAAAATAATCCCAAAATTTCTGAGCATTTCAGGGGTTGGAAAGCGATTGCATGGCAGGGTGGGATATATTATTCTATAAAATATTGTTAACTGGTTTCTCTCTTTCAAAGATTGATGTTTCCAATTAAAGATTACAGGATTTGGAGGGCTGCCCATGCTGCTGAATCCAGCTCCTGTGTGTGTCTGTTTCAGATGGTGAAATAATTCATTTCTGCTCATAAACTTGTCAGAATTAGGGCTTGTTCATCCTCCCTTTTTCAACTTGGGAAGGGTAATGGTGCTCCTGATGGGGTGGAAGAAGCTGGTTTCTTCATTTCCAGCTGAATCCTGCTAATGGCTGGGTTTTCCAAGCAGCTTGTTCTTCTGCCAGGAAGGATTAAGCTGTTTGTGGGAGGGAGGAATTAACAGCTGGTGCTTTTTCTTAGTGATGATCCAGGCTGGAGTAGATCAACCTAAATGGAGGGGGAATATTGGCCTCACTTCAGTGGAAGGAAGAGGTTTGAAGAGATTAGTAAGTCCCAAGTGCTGGGAAAAACCACTGGTCTAAAGGGTAGATGTTCATTGGGGTGGGATAACACTGACCCCTCCAGGAGCTGGGTCACTGTAGTTGCTGTTTCTTGTGATATCTGAAGTTGTTTCCTTGTGTGATGAAGGTTCTTGCTTATTTTTGGGGGTATTTGAGTTATTTTCAGCCATTGTTAGGTGGAAAATGACTGTGTAGCATCCTATTAGGAGGCCACACTGATCTAGCAGTTATTTGCATCAGATTAGCTAGATTAAATCAAAAGAAATGCTTCAAATGTTTAAAAAAATAAGGGAAGGAAAATTAAGGGAATGGAAATAGAGTCAATATTTATCCTTTTTATGGACATTGCTTTTCTTTTAAGGTGAAAACAGCAAGGAAATGGCTCCTGGGAGAGTGGTTGATGGCAAAGGCACAAACTTGTGAAATAAATATGAAAGGGGAGAGAGAAATTATTATGGGATGGTATCAAAAGGATGAAAATGATGCAGAGGAACAGCCTGGAGAAGAGGCTGTGAATGTGTTTTAATGTATAGAGGTGTTTTTGATGTATAGAGATATTTTTAATATATATAGATATTTTTAAGCATGAAGGTTTTGATTTGAAGCATCAGGAGAAGATGCAGAGTTTGGGAAAGAAGGTAAAATGTAAATAAGAATGAGGATTATATTTAGCACAGCATCATACAAGGGATTTAATGTTCTTAAATGAAGTTGGTGGAACAGATGTCAAAGAAAAATTCTTAAATGAGATAGGAGAACACTGAGAAAAGGAAAGATCCAGGAGAAGAAGTGATCACATGTTGTGTATTTCTTGAAATCTGGCTGAACTCAGGAGGGACCACCTTGAGAAGTGTGAAAACTGGGATGGGAGCTGAGCCAACCTGTGAGAAACAGAAACCCACTTAATCCTTCTGTAATAATAACAGATTTTTATCTTGAGTTCAGTTTGGAGTAAAGCAAAAAATTGTACCTTTTGAATGCTCAAATGCACTAAGAATGTATTATTAATTTTTTTTTAATTAAGAAGCTGTCTTAGAATCATAGAATGCTTTAGGTTGGAAGGGATCTTAAAGATCATCTAGTTCCAACCCCCCTGCCATAGGCAGGGATGATTATTTTTTTAATATTATGTATTTTTGCTGTATTTTATTTTACCATTTTTTAAAATCATAGGTTCTGTTATCTGAATGGTATGGGAGGAGAAAATCCATGTTAGTTGACATGTCAGAAGGCTGGAGGACAAGATGATGAGAGGACTGGAGCACCTCCNGATGAGGCACTGAGCAACCTGGTCTAGTGGGAAATGTCCCTGTCATGGCAGGGGGGTGGGACTAGATGCTCTTGAAGGTCCCTTCCAACCCAAACCATTCTATCATTCTGTGACTCTTGATGAGGAAGTTCCTTGGGGAAGAACATCATTATTCATTTGCAGAGGCAAAACTAACATGTTAAGCAAAAAAAAAAGAGTTAAAATTATTTTGAAGCCATGGGAAAGCATCAGCTAAAATAAGTCTGAATATTTGGAATTTGTTAAAAACTGAAAATTGGGCATAAATATTTATGAGGAGAAATGGTGATAGAGAGAGGGAGCTAAACCATCTCAGAAGGCTTGGTGTCAATCAAATGTGAGCCAGATTCGTTTTGGGATGATTTAAATTCATAAAAAAGGTGGATCATTCAGAATGAATCTGATGTGTGAAGCGAGTTGAGGGCAGGAAAAAAGCATCAAAGTTTGGTAGAGGGGTGTTTTTGCATGGTTGTAGGATTTTTTGTGGTTGAAGGAGGTGTGTTGAAGCAGGCTGAGCATCCTTTGAATGGAGTAAAAATAGGGGGAAGAAAAGGATGGAAATGGAAAGTCATGACTTAGAGATTGATATTGACTGGAAAAAAAAAATAAAGAGGACAAACAGGTTGCTTTTTGGTGAGAGAAAATAAGGATTTATGGGTATGAATGAGGAACAGGTTGACCAGAGAAGCTGTAGCTTGACCCATCCCTAGAAGGATTCAAGGCCAGGTTGGATGAGGCTTGGAGCATCCTGGGTTTGGAACTAGATGATCTTTAAGGTCCCTTCCAACCCAAACTTTTCTATGATTCTGTGGTCTTTGAGAACCCTTCCAACCTAAACCATTTAGTGATTCTGTGTGAGACCTGAAGATGGTCCAAACATGTCCCAGGCTCTGCTCTACCCAAGGCCAGCTGGGTATTTAAAGGGGGTAGAGACTGAGGAGATGGGTTTCATAGAATGGAATGGAATCCTAGAATATGTTGAATAGGAAGGGACCTTCAAAAGCCATCTAGTCCAACCTCACTTTATTGAGCAGGGACATCTTGCACCAGATCAGGTTGCTCAGAGTTTCATCAAGCCTGGCCTTGAATGTTTTCAGGGATGAAACCACCCATCACTTCTCTGGGAAACCTCTTTCAGTGTCCCAACATCCTCATGGTGAGGAGCTTCTTCCTGCTGTGTCATCTAACCCTGCCCTTGAGTGTCTCCATGGATGGAGCCTCCACCACCCCTCTTGGAAACCTCTTGCAGTGTCCCACCACCCTCATGGTGAAGAACTTCTTCCTATTGTGTCATCTAACCCTGCCCTGCTTTATTTTAAAGCCATTACCCCTCATCCTGTTGCTCCATTCCCTTGCAAACACCCCCTCCACAACTTTCTTGTAGGACGTTTCAGGTGCTGGTAGGTCACTGTGAGGTCTCCTTGGAGCCTTCTCTTCTTCAGGCTGATCAGTCCTACCTTTCCCAGCTTCTTCTTGTAGGAATGCTTTGAGATAGTTCTCCAGACAGGAGAAAAAAGTGTTGTTTGTTTTCTTCTTTTTTTTTTATTATTTATTTTTTCTTTCTAAGAGAGGTGAAATCTGCTTGGACAGTTGGTAGCTAAGGTGGACATGGTCTGTGGAGGGCAGCAGAAGCAGCAGCAGAGAGAGTGTGTTTTGAAAAAGAGCAACTCCCAAATAGTGGGTACTGACAGGGATGGGAAACATTGCAAAATCACAGTGGTGTTAACTCAAAGGGAGAGATGTTTTTTCTTGATGAGCCTCCCTTTTGTCCTCAACTTTTCTCTGTTCCAGTTGAATAAAAAAAACCCACGAGCCTGGTTGTCCTAACAACCACAGCTTTCTGGAGATGGAGAATTACCACGTCTCATTAATGCTGGGCTAGATCATTCATCAAAGCCCCTTCTTGTGCTTCATGCCGCTTCCTTTTCTCTCCCCCCTCTTAATCTTTCTCTCATTATAACGATGTGTCTGCCCTTTGGACCTGTCTGCTTCCAAGGAGGTGACACCTGCAGAGATATTCTTTGGTGAAGACTTTTTAACTCTTTCATAGTTGAAACCTCTGGTGGGAGAAACACAAATTTTGGTGGTGGCTGCTTTGCAGAATGAGCCTGACTATAAATAATCCAGTAACAAAGACTGGGCAGATGATTGTATGTTCAGAAATATCAAAGAAATATAGTTTTCTTATTTTTTCTTTGATTTCTTCTGATTAAACTAAGAGTTATGTTGTCAACAGGTCCATATAATGAAGTTTTCAGGGTGAGAGGGTTGGGGTTGTTCAGCCTGGAGAAGAGAAAGCTCCAGCGGGATCTCATGGTGGCTTCTCAGTACCTGAAGGTGCTATAGGAAAGCTGGGGGGGGTGTTTGCCAGGGAGTTATAGAATGAAAGGTAATAGTTTGAAACTAGAGCAGGGCAGGGTTAGATAAACATTAGGAGAATCCCCAAACTTCACCATGATGGTGGTGAGACACTGGAAGAGGTTGTCCAGAGAGCTAGTAGAAGCCCCATCCATCCCTGGAGACATTCAAGACCAGGTTTGATGAAGTTCTGAGCAACCTCATCTAGTTCAGGATGTCCCTGCTCACTTCAAGGAGTTAGATTTAGGTGGCTTTTGAAGATCATTCCATATCAGCACATCCCATGACTGTAAATCCATCAGCTTTTCTTTTGCAGAGGTTTTTCTGTCACTTCTGGAAATTCCAGAGTGTAACTGAACAACTCCATTCACGATTGCAAAATAAGCCCAAATGCCACGAAATTAGATCTTCCTGGGGACAAAAATGCCTTTGACAGGTGGAGACATGATCTCCAGATGATCCTAATAGTTCTGTAGCATCTTTTATCCCAAGAGATAAAGCACTTTTGCAAACAGTCCTGTTTGAGAAGGTACTTTAGTCACATCAATACTGATTATAAAGGAGCTTTCAGAAACACCTTTCACTGTTTCAGCATCTTTATTCAGTGACTGAAGCTCTAATCTCTCTCAGTAGGGGATGTGAATTTACTGATGTGCTTTTTGGTTGAAATCCACCTTCCATAAGCCAAAGCATGTCCCTTTGGAAGGGAAAAAATTGAGTATGAAGTTTTCATTAAGTCAATTCTGTAAAAAATGAGGCAATTTAATAGATGTATCAGGTGCCACCAAAAAAAAACGGTCATTGGAAAGGGCTAGATCTGTGTTTTTGAGCTCCCCCAGCTGTTGAAGGGTTACCATGTTCATCATTTCTCCTCTGCATCCATCTGTTCTTACATTAAATTCTACTTCCTATAAGTCCTCCTGGGGGATCCTGCCTCATTTTTGTCATTTTATGGTGATGAGCATGTTCATGATGTTCTGATCAACATCTAGATGTTGTTACCACTGTTCTTAATTACCAAAATCAAAAGTGTTGTTTGTCCTTTAGCATTTATGAAGCTCCTGACAATATTTTTATGGCTGATATTTATAGTTCACGGGCCATAAATGTTGTAGGATGTGTTTAGGTGGAAGGCACCTTCAAAGGCCATTTAGTCCAACCCCATCTGCAGTGAGCAGCCACATCTTACACTAGATCAGGTTATAGCTGTCAGAAAATAGGAGCTTGGTGAGATTTAGCAGAGGTTCTGCAAGGATGAAGTTGAGTAGAGACTATTTAGGGTTTCCATTAATCCCCTCTAAACACAAGAAGATGGGATTGAAGAGGCCACTTGGGTTTCCCAGTCCTTTTCCAATGACTACGGTTGTTCTTCACCATGATGGTGGTGAGGTACTGGAAGAGGTTGCCCAGACAGGTGGTGGAAGCCCCATCCTTGGAGATACTCAAGGTTTGATGGAGCTCTGAGCAACCTGATCTGGTGTAGGATGTTCCTCTCACTGCAGTAGGTTGGACTTGATGGCCTTTGAAGGTCCCTTCCAACGTTGTGATTCTATGAACCCCACAAGTAGAGGAACACTTTTATGAAGACTTATTTTTTCCTTGTTCCTACCGAGAAACAGTCCAGATACTGCAATGCTTTGACATTTCCATGTCCTCCTTGTGCTGAGGGTTCCAGAGGTGGACACAGAGGTGGGTTGGAAGGGACCTTCAAGATTATCTAGTTCCAACCCCCCTGCAATAGGCAGGGACAACTCCCACTACACCAGGTTGCTCAGTGCCTCATCCAGCCTGGCCTTAAACACCCCCAGGGTTTGAGGAGACATCCACAACCTCTCTGGGCAACCTGTCCCAGTGTCTCACCACCCTCACAGAGAAGAATTTCCTTCTTATCTCCAGCCTCGATCTNTAGCACAGGACACAGTAACTCCAGTTGGGGTCTCACCAGTGCTGAGTGGAGGGTCAAAATCACCTGCTGGCCACACTTCTCTTGATGCAACCCAGGATTTGGTTGGCCTTTTGCACAACCTGCTGAGCACCAAGGGGTTGTCACAGGATGGTTTGGAGGCTGGTTGCTTCTCAAGCAGGGTTCACCTTCTCAGGTGGAGAGCTCCCATTTCCCATCAGGGTGATTATCTTCTTCCACCATCCTCATCTTGATTCTTCTTGGCAGGCAAACAGGAGGCATTTGACAGATGATGTCTGAGAAGGACTTCAGTAATTGCTCGTTCTGTTCAGTGACAGTGGCAGTGACAGATGGTCACACTGAATGTTTAAACCCTTGGAGACCCCTGGATGATCCCTCAACTTCTCACCCCCAAACTTTGCCAACATTTTTTTGTTGTCTATTAGCAGAAGAATTTCAAATGTTTCCTTTAATTACTATTTTTTTCTTCCTCATATTCAGGGTTTTGTGCTGGGTTTATACTTCTCTGAAACATTTTCTTTTTTAGATTTGTTTTTTTTTCCTTATTGAAAAAACCCTCAAGATGTTAGCACAGACTGGCAGAAGTAAGTGCCAACTGCTCTTGCAGACTTGTTAACAAATTTATTTTTGCCTGAGAATGGCACATATGGCCCAGAGAGGAAATATTGGGGTCTGTATTCCCCGTGAGGGCTGGCAGATTCTGTCTTTAAAGAAACAGCATTTAGATCAGTCAGAAATTCTGGGGGTTATTTTTATTGCTGGAAGGGATTTCTCTCTCTATTTTTTTTTCCAAACTGATGGTCTTCAATCACTTAGCAGTCCTCTGACAGCTCAGGAGCTGGAAAAAAAAGAGGTGGTGGGAAAGACTCCAGTTTATTTATGGCTTTCCCTTTATTGTAGAATCATTGAATGGTTTGGATTGGAAGGGAGCTTAAAGATCATCTAGTTCCATGGGCAGGGACACCTCCCACTAGACCAGGTTGCTCAATGTCTCATCCAGCCTGGCCTTGAACGCCTCCAGGGATTGAGGGGGCATCCACAACTCTCTGGGCAACCTCTTCCAGTGTCTCACACCCTCACAGGAAAGAATTTCTTTCTTATCTCCATCCTAAACCTCTCCTCTTCCAATTTGCATCCATTATTCCTAGTCCTACCATCCTGGTCCCTATTAAAAAGTCCTACCCCAGCCTTTCTGTAGACCCCTGCAGGTATTGAGAAGCTACTATGAGGTCCCCCCTGAGCCTTCTCTTCTCTTGGAGAAGAGAACAGCAACCCCAACTCCTTCAGCCTGTTGTCATAAGGGAGATCTTCCAGCCCTCTCACCATCTTCATGGCCCTCCTGTGGACCTGCTCCATCAGGTCTATGTCCTTTTTTGGGGTCTCCAGAACTGGTTTTGCTGTTTAGTACCTTGAAACATCAGAAGGCAACTTAACATGACCCCTGTGGATTTCATGGACCACAAATTGCCTGCAAGCTTGGGTTGAGGATGGGTTGGCTGACCTTCAGGGCTTGAATCTGAGAGTTTTTCTCCTCAGTTTTTACTACTCCTGTAAGAATAACTCATAAGGAAGACATTCTCACACATTTATTTCTAATCTTTTCCTACTTTGAAGCATTTGACATTGTTGTCCTTTCTAGGGTGGCTTTTTCATCTCACAAAGTCTGGAAGCCAAATATTTTGCTTTATATGGATTCCCTCCTCCTCCTTTTGTCCTGTTGGGCTCAATGCTGTGGTTTTGTGACACCATTCTGTCTACAGGTTGACTCTTGTACCATTCCTATATGTCAGTAATATGATGTCCTCGTGTTTATAAAAAGCTTATAAAAGATGATCTTTCAGAATACATCCAAGTTCTGGTGTTGCATCTGCTGACAAAGGAGGAGCATCTGCCAATGTCTTTGGTCTGGGATAGAAAATTTAGTGGGAGATAAGGCTGGAGATAAGAATTTAGTCTTTTGAGGTGTTGCTAAAGGGAGATGGGGATGTTCAACCTAGAGAAAAGGAGGCTGAGGGGAGACCTTGCTCTTTCTTGCTGGATGAGAGCGTGAAGAGGTGAAGTTTGGGCTCTTCTCCCAAGCTACAATTGATGGAACAAGAAGAAATGGCCTCAGGTTGCACCATGGGAGGATTAGGATTGATATTAGGGACAATTTTGACATGGAAAGAGTTATCAAGCATTGGAAGAGGCTGCCCAGGGCAGTGGTTTGGCACCATCCTTGAAGGGATGGTCAGACATAGCTTAGAGATAGGGTTTAGGGCTGGCTCTTGTCAGGGTTGTGTTCAGAGTTGGGCTCATTTTTCTGAAAGGTTCCTTCCAACCCCATCATTTACATGATTTCATCATTTTGCTGCATCTCACAGGTTTTTTTTCTTCTCTTTTTTTCACCCTTGTGTGAGGGTGAGGGCTCCGAGCTTCACTAAGTTCATCCCTTTGGCTCAGCTTTGTGTATTCAGCTCATGCACTCAGCAAACTGCCTTTAAAATGAGTTTCAAACCATCCTGATGGATGTCTGAATAATTGTTCTATCTGCATATGTGAAGAGGAGAAGNTCTTCTCTTTTTTTCACCCTTGTGTGAGGGTGAGGGCTCCGAGCTTCACTAAGTTCATCCCTTTGGCTCAGCTTTGTGTATTCAGCTCATGCACTCAGCAAACTGCCTTTAAAATGAGTTTCAAACCATCCTGATGGATGTCTGAATAATTGTTCTATCTGCATATGTGAAGAGGAGAAGGAAATGATTACAACTCCAGCCTCATTTAGAGGACTGGAGGTTTCTCTGAAGATCTGGAGGGAGGAGATCTGCCACAGCAAGGAGACATTTAAATCAAATCACTAAATTAATCAACGTCTTATGGCTGTGGAGTGTGTTAGATTTAATTAGGGGGAAAAAACAGAACTGGGGAGGGTGGGTGTATATATATATATATTTGGAGGAATAATTCAGTATGGTTGGACCATGTGACTGCCCAAAAGAGGATAAAAAAGCCAAAATTAGGGTTTGTTTGTGACCATCTGCACCATCTATCAGTTGGAGGTGGATTTAAAGCTTGAGGTGTCTGTGACTGGAGCAAATCAGCAGCAAACAGTGTTTTTCTTCTATGCATTCTGGGATTTTGCTGTTTTGGGAAGAGTTATGGATCCATTTCTCTGCTTCTCTTGTAATTTCATTGATAAATTCCTCACTACTGCTCCTGCTTCTCATCCATTTTTGGAAATTCTCAGTCCCTGGGTTTATTTTCTTCATTTAGTGTGAAGATACTGAAGCAAGTGCAAGAAAAATTTGGTGCTTCTCTCAAATGCCTTTTAATTTTTTTTTTCTTTGAAGCTGTATTTTGGAAGTTACGAATTCAGTTTTCAAAGTGGTTCCTGTTCCACCTAATCCTTAAACTGACAAAAATCACCTGAAGAGAAATCTTCTTGACACCAATGTGGAATTAAATCCCCAGCTGGGAGATGGAGAATATTTTTTTGCTTTTTTCTGGTGATTCACACCATTTTTTTGATCGTAACTGTTAAAAGTTGGAGAGATTTCCCATATTTGGGATGAAATGGCATGTCTGGACAACCAGGAGGAGACAACCTGGACCTGCATGGGACCATTGTGCTTCTTTCCTGTTTTCTGGTCATCTTTATGACAAGGACAGACATCCTGGAACCCACTTTTTTTCCAAAAGTTCCTTTCCTCAAAGGCTGAATGACTCCAAAGACTTATTTCCAAACTTATTTTCATGGTTTCCTATGTGAGTTGAGTATTTGTTGGGATTATGAAGGATGATGTTCACATGAAGGGAAAGAAGCCATGTATAAAACCACTTATTTTGGCTAAAACCCAGGTTTGTGTTCAATCCAAGGCTTTTTCCTACACTCCAGAGGGACCTGTTGTTGTGGTCTCCATTAGAAAAGCCAAAGTAGACATGATGAAGCCCACCAGAAGCCATCCAAGCATGCCAATATTGCAGACATTGGCATGATGGCAGAAAAACATGGCAGCTGGTGGCTTCTTCCCATGGTGTCCACATTCATTGGCAAGCCCTCTGAAGACCACTGGGAAACCTTTTGTGGTTTGAGTGCCTCAAAATGCTGTTTTCTTTTCCAGTCTATCCACTCCAAATTATTTGAAGTGAACTATTTTGGATAGTCATGGAATTGTAGAGTTGGAAAGCACCTTCAAAGGTCATCTAGTCCAACCCTCTGCAGTGAACAGGGACATCTTGCACTAGATCAAGTTGCTCAGAGCCTCCTCAAGCCTGGTCTTGAATGTCTTCAGGGATGGCATCTCCAACACCTCTCTGAGCAACCTCTTCCAAAGCCTCACCACCTTTGTGGAGAAGAACTTTCTCTCATTTAAAGCAACCCTGGTCTAGTTTCAAACCCATTGCCCCTTGTGTCATGCCTTGACTTTGCAAACAGCCCTTCCCCATCTTTCCTGTGGGTCCCTTCAGTTGCTGTGAAGCTGCTAGAAGGTCTCCCTGAAGCCTACAGAATTGCCCACAAAAGGTATCAGGCACCTTGCTAGGGTGGTAAAGAAATGTTGACTGAAAAACCATGTTGTCATGGACAGAAATAAACTGGCCAAAAAGAAATTTAACCTAGAAATTGGAAAAGGGTTTCAAAAAGTGTCAACTGAGCAGTGAAAGTAACAAAACTTGGTTGAAGCTTAAGATGGGTGTGATGGGAGGTGGAGGAGGTTGTGGTCAGAGTAGCTGAAGGATGAACTTAATGACTTTGGAAAACTTTTCCACTTATTTTTTGGTCCACATTGAATGTGTTTCAGGTTTTTGGTTCACTTTGTATTAAAAGGGGGGAGAATTTATAGCAATTACAGGGAATACAAGCTGGAATCATCCAGTTTTCTGTTGTTGGTTATAGCTGCAAATGAAAGAAATGTATTTATTTGAGAAAACAGCACTTGTAGAAACCAATATATTATTTGTTGTGACTTGAGCATTCTCAGAGACTGAGGAATGATGAAAATAGAATGGTTTGGGTTGG
>VZTY01026491.1:0-14581 GCA_013400935.1 Turnix velox
CCTTTCTGTAGCCCCCTTCATAGTAATGAGGCCCCCCCAGCCTTCTCTTCTCCAGGCTGAACAACCCCAATTCCTCCAACCTGTCTTCAAAGGAAGTTGCTCCAGCCCTTTGATCATATTCAGAGTATATATATGTGCTTTATATACAAATGTAACAAACAAACTATTACTTTTGTATTACTATTGTGTGCTTCAACTCGCCACTCTGAACAGACAAAAACAACAAAAAAAAATCTCTCTGTTTCTGGTATCACATTTCAGCCAATTTAAAAAAAAAAAAAGCACAGGCTAAAAATACTTCTTAGCGCTTCCTAGAATAACAAGACACTTCACTCATTTGTGAGCACATGGTGTTGACTACTCCAAACAGCTTTTGAGAAGCCTTGAATGGTGCAGTAACACACAGGTGGTCCACTTACACAGAAGTATTTTGTCTCCTATGGTCAGCAAATCAAACAGAGCAAATCATGTTTTTAGGATTCATGCACAAAAAGCCATGCACAACTCCAAGTCCTCAACCTGAATCCTCCACAACTACAAAACAAAACACCAGCTTGAAACACAAAGAGCATTCTTTTCCATCCACCCTAGAAAATACAACTATTTTTGGTGCCTGGCACCTCTTCCAAGTATCAGCCTTGGACTGAGAACATCTGTTCAGTTAAAACAGAATCCTTTGCATGGTGGCATCCAAAGGTCTTCACTAGCTTGGTCTCTGGACAAGGGCTTGGCCTTGACTTTCACAGCCTGGCAAGCCTTCAAGTCACTCTCTTCTGGGAGAAATAAATTAATAACTAAATAAATAATCTTTGCTGTACTAGCCTATTTTCAAATACTTATTGCTGGAAAGCATTACTGGCTGATTTCATCATGTTTCTTAAGGGTGGGGAAATATTTTTTTCTCTGGAGTAGAGGGTAACAACACTTGGATAACTTCAGCCAACTGATGAGGTTTTAATTGTGCTAATTGGAATTATCTTCTCCAAACACACTTGTGCCTCCTGCCTGAACAGCTCAGTGTCTCAGCATGGAGAGCATCACAGAATTCATGTAATTCATGCTGCATGCTACAGTAAACAGAGAGTAAAATTGTGAAAATGATAGCTAATCTCTAAAAAGGAATGGATTTAAAAGTTTTTTGGGTTTTTTTCCCTTCAACTTGCAGGTTAAATAATTTAGAACTGTCAGTATTACAACTATAAAGTTTTCACAGCCCATTACTAACAGCCAGCAGAGTGCCACAAGTTATGCTAAGTGAATGGATCCCTTTTGGCCAACAGCTTGCACTGCCCCACACTATCATAAACCTCCCTCTGCAGCTATCATTCTTCTCTCACTGCATTTCACAGGCATCCATTATTCAGGAGAAAGAGCATTCCTTGCATCCATGGCTAATCCAAGGCAGAGAATTGTCAACCAGTGTCAGCAGGAGCACTAGGGCTTCCTTTTATTTGACTGACAGCAGAGGAAATAAATACGAGTGTCCCCATGTCCCCAGCACCTCACAGGGCCATGAGGGAGAAAGAAGAGGTGGATGTGGTGGCAGCAGCAGAGCCAAAAGCATTATTATCACACAGATGATTCTTACTCTGTGCTTCCCTGTGATGGAAAAAACAATCAGAGCTGTAAAAGTGGAGCAACAGTCACTGATGAAGAGCTCTACAACTGCTCCCCACCCTAGGTTAGGAAGGAAGGATTTACACATCCCTTCCTCCCCACCCAGATTTTGTTCTACCATCAGGCTGAACGTTTTAGCTTTTCCCTTAATTCAGACAGTCCTGGAGGATCACCCATCTCCTTGCCAGCAAAACAGCTCAGGGCCAGTGGTTCTCAGGGAGAAAAAGCAAGAGGAGGCTGCAATCGTGGAATCAGGCTCAGATTTTAAATAATTTTAAAAGCAAGGCAAGGAATAATTTCAGGAGGAAGAGTCTGCTACACCTTGCTGAAATAGGACTAGAAAAAACAGTCACATAAAAGCATTGGGATAGGAATTTTTAATAGGATATGAGATGGAAGGACTAGAAATAATGGATGTAAATTGGAAGAGGGGAGATTCGGACTGGATATAAGAAAGAAATTCTTTANCCCCCCCCCAATCCCTGGAGGTGTTTAAGGCCGGACTGGACAAGACACTGAGCAACCTGGTCTAGTGGGAGGTGTCCCTGCCTATGGCAGGGGGGGTGGAACTAGATGATCTTTAAGGTCCCTTCCACCCCAAACTATTCTATGATTCTATAAAACACATTTTCAGGTGGGTAAAACCAAGGCTATTAATTGATTCAAGAAACCCTGATGAGAAATGTTTATATTTCACCATCACACACTTCACCAATCCACTCTGCCCCATCCTCATCATTGAGAGAAGACACTGTTCCTGCTCAGCAAGATGAAATCACTACAGTTCTTGGCAGCAGCACCTAGGCTGTATCACATTTTTCTGTAATTTCACAAATCTCCAGAGCCATGGAAGAGAGAACATTCTATGCATGGTGCTGGCAAAGAAGCCACTGGAATAACAGAACATATTCAAAGCACAGCATCTCCTCCGAATAAAGCACTTAGAAAGAGTGATCTATGCGTATCACAGAATCAAAGGGATTGGAAGGGACATCGAGTGATCATCTAGTCCAATCTTCCTGCCAGAGCAGGAACACCTAGATCAGGTCACACAGGGAGGTGTCCAGGCAGGGTCTGAATGTCTCCAGGGAAGGAGACCCCACACCCTCTCTGGGCAGCCTGTGCCAGTGTTTTGTCACCCTCACCATGGAAAAGGTTTTTCTCATATTTATGTGGAACCTCCTGTGTTTCAGCCTGCACTCTTTGCCCTTTATTCTATCCATGGGAGTAAAGAGCTAAATACCACAAAGGCTGAAGAGACATAAAAACAGACAGCAAATGCTTTATTCATAGGTTGAGAGTTCATGCAAACCAAGGTAGATGGAATTATTTTTAAAAGCTTTTGCAATTAAAAAAATATAAATGCTAATACTGACTACTTACAGACAATTCAAAAATTAAATCATAGAATAGTTTGGGCTGGAAGGGATCTTAAAGATCATTGAGTTCAAATCCTCCCTGCCACAGGCAGGGACACCTCCCACTAGATCAGGCTGCTCAGCCTGGCCTTGAACACCTCCAGAGAGGGGGCATCCACAACCTCTCTGGGCAACCTGTTCCAGTGTTTCACTACCCTCACCATAAAGAATTTCTTTCTTATGTCCAGCCTGAATCTACCCCCTTCCAATTTACATCCATATAATAATAATATAATAATACATAATATAATATAGAATATAATAATAACCAGTAACAGCATTAGAATGCCTCTTGAAAGCAGCACTCCCTCCAGTTGGGACACCTTTTTTCAAGAATGCTTGCCAAAGGCCCCTCCACAAATGAAATCCCCATTGCACAGAAGGCATTACATGCCTCTTGGAGACCTCAAGGACTTGACCCACATAAGCCAGGGAGGAATGTGACCATCCTAAAAGTTGCAGTTATTTGTGCATTTACTTCTTCCCCAGAATTCTTTATGCTGCAGATGAGGGTTCTGAACTTTACCAAGGTCAGGTTTGATAACCACAGCAAGAAGAAGCAATGATCCATCAGCACAAACGCTTATAGAAAAACTAAGAGAAAAGCACAGCAAGTCCATGGTTGCTGGGATACTAAGAGAGATGAAAGCAAACTAAGATGAGGTATGTGTTTCACCACAGAGGGGTGATAAAAAACAATAAGGAATTTGTTGCTGAAGGCATAGACAGGGATTTGATAACAAATACTCTGTCAATTAAAATGGCATAAATTTATGCTGCTTTCAAAGGGAGGTGGCATCTTGTGCTGCTGCTCCTTCTCACCATTTTAAGCACTCATACCTTTCAGCTCCCTCCTGACAGCTCCAGCCCTGTGCCCTCCCTCCATCCCACATGCACAAAGGTTATTTGTATCTGTGTCAGGTGCCTATCAGAATCCTTGTACAAGGCCATGTGAAATGTAGTGCTGGCACACACTCTGAAGTGGAAAAGCAGTGTACAAGACAACACGTTTTCCAGTGGCTCAGATTTGTGCACAAACACACAACCACAAGTTGAATTATCTCAACTCCAGACAGTGCCAAACCCCTCAAAAGTACCAGGCTGTAGACTGAGTATTTTCAAAGCTTCTGAAAAAAAACCAAAAAACCCCTACTACTATACAATTACTGTGACACGTCACCAGCCAAGACCCTGGTGTGTAGATATGCAATGGTTCAAGAAAAGGTGCCATAGGAGAATATAAACAAAAAACCCCATGAACTTTCTTATAGAATCATAATATAGAATAACAGAATTGCTTGGGTTGGAAGGGATCTTAAAGATCATCTAGTTCCAACCCCCCAGCCATGGGCAGGGACACCTCCCACTAGATCAGGTTGCTCAGTACCTAGTCCACCCTGACCTTAAACACATCCAGAGAGAGGGCATCCACAACCTCTCTGGGCAACTTGTTTTAGTGTCTTACCACCCTCTTTCTATTTATCTTTCTAAATGGTCCAGCTTGTGCTGGTTATCTCAATTAATGAGAGCATGCACAGGACCAGCAGCACAGTCCCAGCCTACAGGGGGGTGGAACTAGATGATCTTTAAGGTCCCTTCCAACCCAAACTATCCTATGATTCTATTCTATTCTATTCTATTCTATTCTATTCTATTCTATTCTATTCTATTCATATATGCTCACTCAGCATCCAGCAGGAGCTCCTGGGTGAAACAGGAATCTAAGAGGGGATTAGTAAGAGAACCAGAACTTTGGCCATCACTGAACTGGCAAGGCTTCATTCCACCTTGCATCCTTGATTGTATTGTTCAAAAGCCTCAAACTAACTAAGAAGTCAGCATATAAACACTGGAAAGACTTTGTGGGATCCCTACAAATGCAGGTTATGACTGCAGGAGCCAAGAACAGCCCTGTTACCAGAGGCTGCAGCCACTCAGCAGTCCTCCAAAATTTTCTCATCTCTGCCACCTCACTCTACGATGTTCCCAAAGGGTGAAACTGGCACTTGCAGAGCTGCAGGCTGGATTATATACCCTCTTCTGCTTATCTTCCTATCAACAATTACACTTCTCTTGCTTTTATGTTCTGTTACAACATTCCTTTATGCTCCACGCAACACCAATATTATTCTTGTCAGAAATCCTTTCCATTTATATTCTGGCAAATGTTATGAACACAAAACACTTCTAGGTGTCACTTAATATGACGTTAAAAGCAACAGTGCCTGGAATTTTCCACTGATAACAATTGGATCTTTCCTAAGTATAGAAGCACTTGTTTTATTAAGTGTTCATTTTATCTTCCCATTGCATTAAAATTCAAATGTTCTTTACAAAAAGAAAATATATTTCTAAAATCTGGAGATGCAAGGGAGATTCACTAAGGAGAAGAATTTATTTTTCCCCTCCCCTCAAAATTTTAGTGAAAAGTTTCACTGTTAAACTGATTTTTTTTTTATTTCTTCTGATTCTGGCCTGTCAAAAAGTGACTTCAGTTATTCCAAGGCCACAAGACCATTGTTTTCAGTGTTTCACAAATGTAGGACGTACAATTAGCCACTACAGAACTCTATGAACTGTAGAAGTAAGACAGAAACAGATCAGAAAAAAGGAAAATCTGGGAAGAAAAAATAAGCTACAAATCAGTTATGAATAGAAGTGCTCCTAAAATATCTCAGTCATTTGCCTTCAGGCATCCTCAACCAAGCTCTCATCATTCATTAAAAAAATTTATTTTAATTGCTAGTATCTACAAGAAACAATTTACTACTAATGGTCATTACTACTTACTTAGTACTCCTGCATGGGGTTAATAAGGAGTGGATGTAAAAAAGTAACCAAGAAAGCAAGTAAAAGTTACATAATTTTTTGGCCAGCCTGCAGGAACTCCATAAGGATGAGCAGAGCTGGCAACCAGGCTTGCAAAAAGAGGCAGAAGTCCTTCTGTAAGAAGGGCATAATGAAAAGGCAGGGCAAGTTGTGTGAACAGTAGAAGGGAGAAAAGAAAAAAGGGGAAAAAAAAGGAGGAAAAAGGAAAAAAGAAAAGGAAAAAAGTGAAAAAGAAAAAAGGGAAAAAGAAAAAGAAGAAAAAAGGAAAGGAAAAAGAAAAAGAGGAAAAGAGGAAAAAAGAAAAAAAGGAGAAAAGGGGGAAAAAAAGGGAAAAAATGAACAGTTGCTGAGCAGTAATTAGAGATGATTTGTAACCACTCAATAAGCACAGAGCATCATATTCTCTTAAGAAAACCTGCAAACATTGGAAGAGAGATAAGTCACTCTAAATTTAATGTGAAACAAGAGCATACACTTAGTGAAAACTGATGCTTTACAAATTATTTATCAAAGGCCCCAGTTAGTCAAATGGAAGATATTTAGATTTTGTGAAGGGTCTTGCCCCCTGAAGCAGAAAAGTGGGACTTTCCTCCCCTGCATTCCATTTGGTTAAGGCTTTTATGACTTCAAAAGAAACACAGGCCACAAGTCTAACATTCATCAAATTTAACTATAAAAAGACAAACAAACAAAACTCTCAAAGAAATACAGAAGAAACGCTCAAAATATTTACATGACAACAAACCCAAGTATTCACAAAAACACACTTTATTTGCAATGCTAATTTAGAACCAGTCTCCCTGGGCACTCAGAGAATGAAGTCTGGCCAAATTACTGAATCCTCCACATTTCTAATTTTGCAGATTCAACTTCCGCACAATTTACAGTTAGAATAATAGAATAGTTTGGGTTGGAAGGGACCTTAAAGATCATCGAGTTTCAATCCTCCTGCCAAAGGCAGGGACACCTCCCACTAGATCAGGTTGCTCAGTGCCTTGTCCAGCCTGGCCTTAAAAACCTCCAGATTGGGGGCAGTTAATAGCCACGGGCAAAGCATGATCAGGTAATATACTGTTTTCCACTCCCTTTCAGGGTCATAAAGCAGAAATAATGGATACACACACAATTCTCCACCATCTTTGCTCTTCTCTAGCTGTCATTGCTATGAACACAAACTACAAAACAAGAATATTCTATGAACATCAGTAAGTGGGAGATTCAGTCAAGCCACCCTACTGGAGATAGAATTATAGAATAGTTGGGTTGGAAGGGACCTTAAAGATCATCTAGTCCCAACCCCCTGCCAAATTCTTAACAAAACCAGCCTCATGAAGAGATAATAAGGTGTCAGAGCTCTGCACAATGTGAGTGTAATGCTCATTTACATTTCTGCATGATTACCTTGAAAAACTTGATCTGATGGAAAATATTAGCAGCATATTCATGTTTTCTGCCCCTACGGCAGGAATTCTCACCTGGAGGAACCAGCTGTGCTGGTCCAGCAAACCAGGCAGGACCTACTGTGAAAAGATTTCTATTTCTTCAAGGAGTGATTTTACCACCATCCCTGTACAGCATCACATACATCACATTTCATCATGTAAGTAACAATCATTTGGTCTCTTGCCCAAAATTTTTAGAAAAGAAAAAATTAAAAGAAATTTTTAATCTCTCTTGAGAACATCATGCACCAGTGTGATTTCCCAAATTTCAGAAGGAATTAGAGAGGCTTTGCAATCAAAATTTTTTAAAAACCTGGTCTGAAACCTCTGCATCACTGACAAACAGAAGAAATCCAGTCTAACACTGGACTGACTGTCAAACCAGGAACCACACAAGCACAGAAGGTAGGACACAGGAGTAAGTGACAGATATTTAAACTGTTTGGCTTGAACCCAGATTGTGAACCTTTCCCACTTGAGTTTATGAGGGGTACTTGAAATGCACTTGTCCCCAACAAAAGTAGCAGTGTGATGTCAGGGTGCATCTGAACATCCGTGTCACTGTGTGAAGGTGTTTTCCTTCCTTAGGAGATAAACTGGGAGGGAAGCCCTAGCACCTCCTTAATATAAGCAGAAAGATTAGAACAAGTCTATGCCATAAAATAAAAATCACTTCCATCATCAGTAATTAGTATTATTCACATGCAGGTCTCAAAGTATATTAAAAAGAAACTAGACAGATAATTCTCATTCAAAAGAAAGGAAACTGAGACAAGAGCAAAGACAAACTGTCCAAGGCTCTCCAAAGAACACCAAGACACAGCATATCACTTTATAAAAAAATTACTATTTTTAACAGACACAAATGAGAGTACCCCTGCCTAAGAAAAACTAACACATTGAATGACATTTTCAATTCTATTAGAAAGAAAACCAAGGTCTCACCCACCCAGAGCATCCTTGGAGACAAAATGCAGATAAAGCTGCATATTCTGTTCAACAAGATCTCAATCAATTTTTCTTCATGTTAGAAAATGTCATACAGAGGCAGGACTCCTAATGTTCCAGCTGAATTCTCCCCTTTTGTGTCCAATACTAAGAAAATGAGAGGGGAAAGTAATTCCCAGTGCACTGATGAGACACCCTGCTCAAAGTGGGGCATCTACAGCAAACCCTTCCTAGTCTGCCATCTGACAGCATATCAATAATAGCAACCATTTGAGAAGAACTAAAAGCTGGTTCAATAACAACTAGTTCAGAGATGTGTGTACATCCCTTCCTAGTTTCTCTGAGAATGAAACTTAAAGTAGCTTTTCTACAGGTTCTGAAAAAAGAAAATTACCAAAAGAAACATGAACCAATTTGGTAACTCAGAGAAGATGCAAAATAATAATTTTTCAAATCCCTGTCCTGTACTACTTCCATTAAGCTATCCTCTCTACTAGTACTAGTGAAACTTAAAAGTTTGGCACCTCTCTGCACTCTTATTACCAAGTTGTTAAACTGCAAAATCATTCATAGATTGAAAGAAGCACCAAGATGGTCAGCTAAGAATCTTTGGAGATACTCTATAGTTCTGTCTTTGTAGTCCTAAATTCTGACAAAGTCACAGCAAATGTTCAAGCAGGTGTGAGTTGTGCTATGTAGCCCTAGAAGCATATTTGAAGACCCTTTTGACACTGAAAGACCTTTTTTTTAACTTCCCCTTCCTAGGATCAAGAATGCTCATACTCTGTTCACAGTGGTAGCTTAGAAATTAAACAAATCAAGTAAAACAGCATATCCTTAACTGTATACTTCTCAATCTACATAGGAGTTATTGCAGTCTGAAAATGAATGCAAATGCTGCAGTTTATAAAAAAACAACACTGAAATTGTTTTACCTATTTAACCTCTTCTTTTAAACCCAGTACTAGAGTAATACAAGCAAACATGAAATAGGCAACTGTGTTTTTAACACAGAAGAAAGAGGTGCATCTAGAAGGTGCCCAAGTTCCTGTTTCAGTGGAAGTTTCTTTGTTAAGCAAAGTCATAAAAAGAAAATTTTTCCTACATATCACCTACATGTCCATGCAGCTACAGCCAAAAGGACCTGTGAGACTACACACGGCAAGTGTCTACTACACTTCATGCTCCAGTGAGTGACAACAGAACTTCCATGAGGAAGCAGCTCCTTGTAACAAAACACAATCGGAAAACATTTGCAAGACTGGGGAGATCTGCTCTTGCTTTTCAGATGTGGTCTGAACCAAGGGAATGGACCAATGGTTTTATTTTGGCACACTATACAAGAGAAAAAAAGAGTGAAGTTTTTTATCTCAGTTTCAATAGAGTTTGGAATCTTTTCTGTGGCACTACAAGCAAAGCATAGTTTTATTTTTAAAATAAATGGTTTTTTCTCTTTATATATAATTACAAAACAAGACTTCATTTCTGAAGATGGAAAAGACATTCTGCTATTTAAATAAACTTCAGTGATTTCTGATTAAGTAATTACTATTACCATAGTGTTTTATGTACAAACTGCATGTAAGGAAGCAAGGAAGTGACAGAGAGCTGACACTCACCATGGGAATTGTGCTTGACTTATTTATAGGCACTCCACTCCTCCCCCTCCTCATGCTCCCACAAAAGAGGGAGGTTGATGGGTAGAAGAAATAGTGAAGACACCATTCTTAACATCAACCATGGGAGAGAAAGGTGTTTACTGCTCACATTCCTCAAATGCACAAGTCAAAATAGGATCAAAAGAAAATTTTCCTGAACACCCTTTCCCTATTTGATCTGTGCTATCTCCATGCTGATGTGAATGAAGATCCCAGTTGAGCAACACGTTGAGACACTGGTCTACAAGCTCCCCCTCTCCACACCACATCAGGGAGGTCACTCCACACAAGAAAATCTTTCTGTTTCTAAATGCTGATAACTTGTTCATCATTTCTGTTAGGACAATCTTCAGCTAAAGATAAGTAGCAGCTAGAACTAAATCCCTAAAGTCTAAAATCTAATTGTTTCTCTTCCATTCTGCCTTTACAGCTTAAGTGGAGATAAACCAGCATCCCCACTTGCCAACTGGAACATGGTCTTCCAATTTTTATCTCTCCTTCATATGCCTTTGTCCCACCATTCATCCATCACTCGCAACATGTCAAATGACACAACTAATCTCTGTGCTTCCTAGAACAGCTTATCTCAAAGACACTCAACACAGTTTCTTAGGTAGAAGAATCTCAGTGCACCACCTAAAACACATTGTTCAGCTTTAACCAATTGAAGACACTGGTAAACACCTCAATACACTTCTCTCAGGCACTTTATAGAAAATAAAATCTGCTGCAGTGTTGATCTCCAAACTTTCTTATACCATATCACGCTGCTATTGTGAAGACATTTTGCACCCCTGCAATTAATTGCTACTGTTCAATTATTTGACCTTCATTAATGTAATTAAAAAGTACATTTTGCTGATAGAAAAGCAATCAGGTGTTTCAAAGAGCCTGGCTTTTTGTGCTGTCAATATTTAATTGCAAAACAAAAAAGCTACATGGGTAGAGTCAGTGCTAACTGCATTGCCTCCAAGTGAAATAAGTGCTCCCTATGGGAGGGTGGAAGAGGAAGGACACTAAATTTTGAGAATAAGAGCCAGGCAAAATTTGATGTTCCTCTACTTCTTTCCTAACATTGGGTCAAAGCATTAAAGACAATAAACAGGCTTTATACTTCTGAACCCTGCGATCTACTTTAATGGTTAAAAGTTGATGCCAGTAACAGCAACTGAAATGAAAACACTCGAGCTGACCTTTCCAAAAATGAAATTGGTTAGTAACAAATCAGATGACTAGTCCTGCCAGAGCCTTCAGCCTTCCCAAAATGAGAAATATTTCAGCCCTAGTTGTATAGTTTTCTATTAATTTATTTAGTGCACTTTCTTTAATCACTTTGCAATGGTATGCTCCACAAGCTGCAGCTCCAAGTAAGTCCTCCTTGCTTATAACAAAGAACAAAATGTGAAAACCAAACTAATTTAATGACTGCCCAATGCTTAGGAAAAGTAAATATTTCTTGTCCCAGAGGAGAATAACAGGACACAAAGACTAGATCTCTCAGCAGAGCTGTTTCCTATAATGCTACCAGGGACTGTTATAGAAGCAGAGGAGAGCCTGCAGCCTCAGAAAAGCAACTTTGTTCACATATTTCCAAAAAACATTGAGATTTTATATGGGAATGAGGATCACTGCAGTCAGATTAGCATTAAAGGAGGCATGAGGTAAAACATACTGGCTATAAATCTATCCAAGGTATAAAAGAAGTTACTATCTCTGAATTGATTAGGCTATCTCCTTACCTGGTGTAAATCTGGACTGTTGTTCACACCATCTGCAAATACTGCTTTTCCTCTATTTTTAGAAGGTAGAAAAAAATAAATCTTATCTCCCTTTACATTGTATTAGACCTGCAGTACAAATGTTACTGAGGGATGCATTAGATGGGTGCTCTCTCTTAGCAAAGATTTACCAGAAAGTGTCTTCTAAAGCAACATTTTCTGATACCTGGATGGCTACAAGATGAAAAACACTGGCTACAATATGGAAATATCTCCTTTTACTGTCCAGCTTTATTACCAAAATCTGCTATTCTGTTACCTACACACAAAAACCAGTGCACATCTGCAGGACCACACACTGGGAGTCTCCATCTCTCCCTTTTCTTAAGTTATGAGTTACTTTTAAATCAAACATGGGCAAGACAAGAACCTTGGGAACATGATAACATGGAGATACACACACAGTACCAAAGAAAACTGCAGCAGAACCATGAAATAATGCACTAATCTGAGAACTCTGAGTTATTCCTGAATTTGTTTACTCCCATATTATAAGTAATTGGGCTTGGAGAACTCTGTGCAGAGTGTCTTTACACAGATATTACAGCTGGAATTTTAAAAACGACCAGATGAAAGGCAAAAACAGTCCAGGAAATAATCTCCCTGTTAATAAAAGCCTTATAATTGTAATTTAAAGATAAGAACTGGTATATTGAAATATAACACATCTTTTTTTTGGACATTACCCCAAACATCAACCGGATCTCTAAATAAATTTATGAGAAGAAACATGCTCTGGTGGCAGATTTCTGATCCCACTGGAGAAAGCCCAGATCATCTCCATTTAAGGTCAAGCAAGCAACAGCTGCACATTTTTATTCCCCAGAACAAAATAAAGTAGGCCAGAACCTCCAACACAGATTCCTTTTATAAAGCTTTCCCTTTCTGATATCCAAGGGTGTCTGGACCGGTTCCCCAAGGGGTGAATCAAACAGTACAAAGATGTGCCCATAGATACTGTCTGTACCTGTCAGCCTGTTGATCTAGAACAGCACATCCCTGCTCATTGCAGGGGGGCTGGACAAGATGACCTCTGGAAGTCCCTTCTAACTCAAATCATTCTAATGATTCCACGAGAAGCACCCACCAAAATCCTTGGGCTTCCACAAGGGAGTGAAACTAAACTGAATTAGAGAAGTGTTCTAGAGAAAAGGAACCCAAACAAGGTTCTCATCAGAGAAACATCATCACTGCAAGATCTACAACATGCTTGTGATCCAATCTTCTGCACGTGATTGTAATTTGACAAATGTATTTTCCATCTTAAAATTTCTTCTCCAAGACACATGCAGAAGGGATATATTTTTCACAAGATACTACTATTTTTATTAATGCATTACCTTGTACATTAAAGTATCATTATTTGAAAAAAATCAGCATTCTTTTAAGCATCTCATGTCTAGAAGAGCTCTTATATATTGGTTTTATGTTCAAATTGCTGAGAAAAGAAAGCTGATAATTTGGAGCAGAGTTACCAAACAACATGATCATTTTACAGAGACTTAGTGAAAGGGAGTAACTCAAATCACAGCTACTGCTGTGCTGGGTGTTGGACTTTAATAACAAAGTAGAGAGATGAATTTCAATAGAAAAAGTTTCAAATTACATCTTCCAAAAAGCAAATAATGTAATAATAACAGTACTTTTGCTGGATGACAGCATGCAATAAAACAGGAAACTTCCCTCATGAAAAGGCTGAAGAGTTTGTTGGCTGCAATGGATTTATAATGTTAATAATGCCATTATAAGTAAATTATGAAAACCTTTGCACTGGTAAAGAACTATCACTCCTCACTGTGGAGATACTCAATTGACTTCAACTGAAATACATGACTCCAAATTTCCTGTATTTGATATTAAAGGGCAACAAAAAGCAGGAATATTTATTGTATTAAAACTGAATTAGTAACATCAACTACATTATAACAGCTTTAGCAGAAGAACTAAATCTTATTTATAGAGAGGTCGATTTGAATCAAAGTGGTACATCACCCCCAGGCTCTTTTTGAGTCTGGTTTGCAGCCTGCATCACAGCAGGGCTTAGAGGGAATGAAAAAACACAGACTGAACAAAGAACCTCACCATGCCTAGTTTCCTACTCAAAGCCATGTACTAATCTATGCTAAATAACTATTGTCAAAACCAGCTCTCTAAGTGTTCAGAGTTAGGCTGAGCTTCTGCATTTTGGCCTGTCATTCCCAAACCAGGCAAAGGCATGTGCTTTCAGTAGCATCCACGTACAGAGCCTGATGCAGGACACTCACATGCTTAGCACTTCAGTTCTTTCACTTCCAATAAATCCTCCACTTCCAAGATGCATAAAACCTACTCCACATGGGCACTGTCATCTCATTTGTCCTTTCCCAACACTTAAGATAACCCACAAAGTTATCCTTCCAGCTGCTACTACTACCCAAAAAACCAGAAGGGTGTCTTAAAAATCACCTGGACAGTTTTCAGCCACAAAAAGAAGGGAGGGGATTTAAAAGGGTGGTTGTTGGTTTTAAAGGAAAGGTAGATACTTTGAATTTTATTAGAATTATCAATTTCACAGATGAACTTGCATAAATCCTCCACTTCCCAGATGCACAAAACCTACTCCACATGGGCACCTTCATCAAATTTGTCATTTCCCAACACAGGATAACACATAGGATAACTGAGAAAGTTATCCTTCCAGCTGCTACTTCTACCCTAAAAACAAGAAAGGGGTCTTAAAAATCACTTTCCAGCCATAAAAAGAAAGGGGGGGGACTTAAAAGGATGTTTTTTTTCATTTTAAAGGAAAGGCAGATATTTGGATTTTATTGGAATGATGAATTTCTCAGATGAACTTACACAAAATGGATTTTATTTGCAGGAGGGAGAGGAATAATCCTCTAATCCAAAGT
>VZTY01026493.1:0-19348 GCA_013400935.1 Turnix velox
CTCCTGCCTTGGAGAGTGGGAAGCAAAAGGAGTGTAGGACATGGGCCATGTGGGGCCAGGCTTGTGGTGAACAGTTGGCCCTGCATGCTGGGGCTGAGACACAGCATGCAGAGCCTTAGCTTGAGCAATGCTTATTCACTGGAGCCAGCTCAGATTAGACATAAATTTAAACGCTGAGGTGATGTCTATACAGCTAGGCAGATAAGCTCAGAGCAAGCCACAGTTTCTCTGCTGGCCAAGAGAAAGGGGGCACAGCCCCATCCTAGGGGTGCACTCATTTAGACAGAGCTCTCCCCATTGGTGGGGACATAAAGAATCCATCTTAGTCTGTTAGGCTTTGAAACATCCATATGAGATGAGTCTGAGGCAAATAACCCTGAGAAGTTCAGGCTATGTGGTGATTTGGCTTTTAAAACCAGTGAGGATCAAAAAGTGACTCGACAGTATCTCAGCCCCGAGGTGCTCAGCAGAATTTACAGCTCACAAAAAATGAGCATCAGTCCCCCAGAGCTCACTGTTCTCCTTCTCAGAAGTTGCAGTCACCACAACACATACGATTGTGTTTGCAATGCCCTACCCCACAAAGGCAAAAGCAGAGGAAAAATAAATCATTGTCAGGATCCATATGCAGCAGTTTCCTCATTACCCAGACCCACCATTGCCGAGGGATTGTTGCCCAAGGCAGGGAGACAGCCCTCCAAAGCAGATGAGGACATCATGTATGTTTCTTCACCCACATGCTAAAGGACTTCCATCTGTCAGGATCTCTTAGGAAATGATAAAATCATCTAACAAGATGCCCAGACAGCTGCTTAGAATCATAGAATCACAGAAAAGTTTGGGTTAGAAGGGACCTTAAACATCATCTAGTTCCAGCACCCCTGCCATAGGCAGGGACACCTACCACTAGATCAGGTTGCTCAGAGCTCCATCCAGCCTGGCCTTAATACATTTCCAGGGAAGAGGGATCTACAACCTCAATGGGCAACCTGTTCCAGTGTTTCACCAACCTCACAGTACTTTCTTCTCTCCAGTCTAAAACTCCCCTCTTCCAATTTACATCTGTTATTTCTAGTTCTGTCATCATGTATCCTATTAAAAAGTCCTACCCCAGCCTTTCTGTAGACCCCTTTCAGGTACTGATAAGTTACTATGAGATCCCCCCAAGCCTTCTCTTCTCCAGGCTGCTTGATAGAGCTGTGGAGATAAAGAGGGCCCATGAGGAGGATGCTCCGTAGCTGGCAACACTGGTGCACCCACAAGCTGCCCAGTATACCGACCCTGTGCCAGGCCAGACAGTCCTGAGGGACCCCATGCTTGTTACTCTTCTGCTCAGCAGCCACCTCCATTCTGCTACAAGAGGGAGGTCCTGATGACACCAAGCTGAGTGGTGCGGTTGATACGGTGGAAGGAAGGGATGCCATTCAGAGGGACCTCGACAGGCTGGAAAGCTGGGCTCAGGTGAACCTAATGAGGTTCAACACAGCAAAGTGCAAGGTTATGCACTTGGGCCGGAAGAACCCCAGGCACCTGTACAGGCTGGGAGGAGTGGTCCTTGAGAGCAGCTCGGCAGAGAAGGACCTGGGGGTCCTGATGGATGAGAGACTTAACATGAGCCAGCAGTGCGCTCTCGCAGCTCGGAAAGCAAATGGGATCCTGGGCTCCATCAGGCAAGGAGTGGTCAGCAGGGATAGGGAGGTGATTGTCCCACTCTACTCAGCTCTTGTGAGGCCCCATCTGGAGTACTGTGTCCAGGTGTGGAGCCCTCAGTACAAAAAAGACATAGAGATTTTGGAAAGGGTCCAGAGGAGGGCCACGAAGATGATCAGGGGGCTGGAGCACCTCCCCTATGAGGACAGGCTGAGGGAGTTGGGCTTGTTCAGCCTGGAGAAGAGAAGGCTGCGGGGTGACCTCATTGCAGCCTTTCAATACCTGAAGGGAACCTACACCCAGGAAGGGAGTAANGGGGCCCTGGGCAACCTGATCTAGTAAATGTGTTTGTTTGGTGGCCCTGCTAGGCAGGGGGGTTGGAGCTACATGATCCTTGAGGTCCCTTCCAACCCGGGTCATTGATCCCCAAAGAAACATTTATCATTGTTTAACAGTCTTTTCAATTGCTTTGGAGCAGCTAGGCAAGGTATTTATATCCAAGGTATTTATGTCAAATATTTCTTAGCCAAGTTTGTCTCTGCAATACCTTCCCCCTCTACATGAAACTAGTTATGAGAACTGCAGTTTGCTTACATATCCAAAAAAAAACATTTTAAGTCATCAAAATACCATCTGATGTGGAATTTCCATTGCTTTGGGAACAAATATTATATTTGAATTATTTCATTAACTTGGCTGGGTAGAGATTTTCCTGTTTCATCTTTTCTATCATCACATAGATCATTTGTGTCTTTTTGGTGCCTCATCTGCAAGACTTGAGAAATATTAACACCTATTTCAAATAATGCATTTTCTTCATACTCTGTGAATGTAGATTCTTGAGGGCTGCCCACAGGCCAATGTGTTGATGTTCACAGCAGAGCTTCTCCTGAAGTGAGCAGGGTGTTTCTGGCCACATTCATCTCCTTCAACTCTTTCTGCATCGCATAGTTCTGTAATTACATTCTGCTTCCCTTCAGCCACAGTCGCATACCTCATTTTGAGATGTTCACCCTTCCAGCCCAATACCAAAACCTCTGCAAAGAGGCCCTGTGGACAGAAAAGGCACATGTCCTTCCTCCTTGCCAAGCATGGCTGAGGGACATCATTAAAGCCAGACACTCTGACAAGCATGTTGTCTACCTTGAACTGAGCTACCTCCAGGCCTGTCTTCTTACTCATTCCTTTCTTCCACCCAGCAGAAGGAGCTTTGCTGGGTTTTCTCAGGAGGAATCTACTAGATGGGCATGATTTACATGGATCTCTCAGCTGTGCATGGTTCTCTCCTTTAGTCAGAGGGCATCCATGGATCTCCAGAATAGGCTGAAAACCTTGTTTGTTTCTTCCAGTTCTTCATGATAGGGAACAGGATACATCCTGAGAGTTTGGAGACTGATGAGGTGTTTCTAAGTTTTAATTTTCTCTTTCATTCAGAGGTTGTGGTAGTGATGAACAGCTGTGTTTTGCTTTCTTCTCTGACTCTCTACTTTGGATTTCATAGTGACCTGAGTTTTCAGAGGCAGTCACCTCTCAAGGCATTGATGCTGCTCAGCACTGTAGAAGATGGTGCTGCTGAAGTCTGTGGTGAGTTTTATGTATAACGTTTTTTTCAGTCTAAAAGTATAAAGAATGACTGCTTCTGAAGCCCTCTGGTACCCATGTGGCTGTGGAAAGCTTCTGTCACCTTGAACATGTGAAAGCCCGATTCCAAAAGAAGTTACCACTCACACACACACACTAGGTTGCTGGTAACAGACTGGCCAAAAAATTGTTTCAGGTCACACTTAAGCTAAAATAAAAAATATCTGCAACATTTTTTTCTTCCTCTTGCTATAGATTCCTAAATTGGTTCAGGTGAGGAATTATGCCTTTCTCTACAGCACCCAACAGAGCCCAAATAGAGCATCTTTTAAGCCTAGACAATGACACCAAACTGTGTCCAGCTCTGATGCTCTTAGCATAAGAAGGGCATGGACCTGTTGGAGAGGGTCTAGAGAAGGGCCACAGGATAATCCAAGGGCTGGAGCACCTTCCCTACAAGGACGGGCTGAGACTGCTGGGGCTGTTGAGCCTGGAAAAGAGAAGGTTCTGGGGAGACCTCACAGCAGCTTCCCAGTGGCTGAAGGGCCTACAGGAAAGCTGGGAAGAGGCTGTTTGGCAGACCATGTAGTGATATGGCAAGGAGCAGTAGCTTTAAACTAGATCAGGGCAGGTTTAGATTAGACATTTGAAGGAAGTTCTTCACCATGAGGGTGGTGTGCTACTGAAGCACGTTGCCCAGAGAGGTGGTGGAATCTCCATCCCTGGAGACATTCAAGGCCAAGCTTGATGAGGTTCTGAGGAACCTGATCTAGTGCAGGATGTCCCTACTCTCTGCAGGGAGTTTGACTAGATGGCCTTTGAAGGTCACTTCCAACTCTGATTCTATGATTATTCTTAAAATTTGAGTGTTGTAGGACCTCTGAAAACAACCTAACTCCATCAATCCCTCCTATTCCAGGACATCACTTCCTGGATGGGTGTTAAGCAGAGAGATAATCTATATGGAATTAGAGGAAGAGACAGCAATCTTCTGAGTGTGAAGTTTACTTATCCTTATCAAAAATGCCTTACATAAACCAGATCTATGTTCAGAGCTGCTTCTCAATTCATAGTAAGCCCTTAAGAAAGGATATGTGCGGCTAATGGAAAACAAATGTCTGTTTTGGCAGGGCCTGCAGGGCCTGCAACTAATGTCAGTTATTTCTCCCCATTTTGCTAAAGGAATAAAGAAATTGTCAAAATGAAACAGGCTAACTGAAAAGTTCTGGTTTTCTTTTAACTGTTTGAGTGCTTCTCTGATACACAACACATGTGACAGAGCTTATCTAAGTCCTTCATAGAGAGAAAAAAACTGCTGAAGAAATCATGTTATTTTTCATTAAAACATAAAATGTCCGTGGGAAGGAAGTTCAAAGTTGAAAACAGATATGCTTCATAGCTAGATAGCTCTCAGTAAGGGCTGTTTTAATTAGAGTGTGATTTCTAGACTTTGTTTTGCTGGAGTCTGGCCAAAAGTTGAACAAGAGTACCAAGCAATCTTTAAACTGTTTTCTAAAGAAAACAAAAGCCTAGGGAGGGCAGAATTATTAGCTGTGGCCTAATATATCTCCAAGAAAGTTAATACAAAGTAGAGTTGCTGTTCATTTCTCGTGCACAAACACTACTGTCAACACAGTCATAGAAACTACCAGAAGACACTGGCCACTATCTCATATAAACCATAACAAACCACAGATACTGCTTTTAACCCAGAACATAACTAAGAGTCTGACTTTAACTCCCTAATCACATGTATGCAGCATCACTGAACAGCTTGTAGGATATCAGCGCACACCATGGTTGAGAAACCACTAATGGGGAAATACTGGGGCAGGCAGGATGTGCAGTGAATTTTGTCTTCCTTGATTCCAAAGCATCTGATTCCCTAAAGCCTTGTCTCACCTGGGACAGCTTGGTTTGCAGATCCTAGGAGCTGTGAGAGTCTACAGGAGAAGATTCACTCTTATGTACTCCCTTTCCTTAGACAACTGTTTGGAGCACGATTAGAGGGAGATCAAACTGGCCTTGGTTTCATCAGATGTGGTTCTTCAGATATGATTGTGTTCTCAAACTCTTCCCTAAACATGTAAATGAGGGTACTCACACGATCATACAGATAGCTACTGAGGAAGAATTCAGTTTTCATGTATCTTTGTATCATGTCTTATGAAGTTGAAGACAGATACAGCCTTTTGTCAGTAAGACATAAAGCACTGTTTATTTTCTAGGAACAAATTGTCAATGGAGGTCATTGAAGCCTCACCAATTGTTCTCCAGTCCATGTAAGGACATGGAAAAGGCTACTGCAAAATTTTAAATATGTGCATGGCATTTGGGTGTTTCATTGGCCAAAGAAGCACCATGAAAGAGAAAGGGAGCAGTCAGATTGCAGGCATAATCAGAGTCAATGGTGTGTGGCCTTGGATGAAAGCACCAGAGAGTTTTCTCAGATAGGAGATAGAAAACACAGTTGGGGATTGTAAGAGAGGAAATAACCATCTGTTGTTGGACTGCTCTTGTATTCAAGTCAAAGAATTTGCAGGTTCTTTAAAACTAAGGAGATTCCATCACAGCAAGCAATAAAGCAGGTAGGTATTATAGCTCTCTATACTCAAGGAACAAGGCAAAATACTGGTGTGATCAGAAACCTCACTACTGAGGAACAGACTTTCCAAGAAGTGAAAGAGGATTTTGTGTCAATGTAGAAGCTGTTGACATGAGTCTTGTCAGAGTCATCAGTTCCTCAGACATCATTTTCTGCCTCTAATACAAGGAGAAATCCCATGCAGAACAGCTGACAGCCAGTAGTGACCACGTGTATTTTCTAGAGAGCTTTCTGTCTGCTTGAACTGTTTGCCTTTGTTGTGAAGTTCCCTTCTTGTACTTCAGCCCAAACGTTTTTGTGCATCAGACTTGCCTGACTCACTGACTGAGGCTTTGTTTTGCCTTTACTATGGTTCCTGCTTGCCACCCAACTGTAGCTTATGGGCTGTCTAATGCTCTGACCTCCAGGCTCCCTGTTTACCACATCCTCACTCTATCCCTGAGCTCATGCTTTGCCTGGTCTCTCTGCTTCTGTCACAGATTGAACCCCAGCCTGCCTGTCTGCTGGGCTTCTCTGCACATATGGTAGCCACACTAATAAGATGAGCTGCTGATGAGATGTTGGAGTTTAGAGGCATTAGATCCAGCAAGAAACTAAAGTACAGAGACCACAGCCAAAAGTTATTACTTGAGTAATTAATTGGACCCACCAGAGAACTTTGCTAGGGCAAGATTTTCACAGCTTTTCTGTAACCTATGGAAATCCAGGAAGCAGAGATCAGATTGTCTCCGCTCAAATAAGGAAAACATCTGCTATTTTAAAGAGACCATTTGCTAAAAGGCTTATTTCTCTCTGTTTGTTATCCAACTCATATAAATTGCTGGGAAGATGAACAGAAAGGAGTTTCCATCTTGAAGATGTCAACTCTGAAAAACACTAAAGGAAAAAAGAAGAAAGAATATTCCAGGATAGAAGCACTCAGAGTTAAAATTCAGTTTGGCTGAGTACAGCATGGGGTGGATCTTATAGGAATTTCTTCAGCATAATTTGAAGATACTTTTTGTTTAGGAACTGCCCTTATCTCAGTTATTGTCAACCATACACCACGAGTCCAGAAAATTTATGCAGAAATAAGAGGCTCAGTAAATAACTTCCTCATAATTCAGTAACTGCAAAGGGAAAAGTCAGCATACAAGCCATTAAAAATTGTTCCAAGGGCCTTTGGCCATCTCTTGATTAAAAACAAGGACATTGGAGACCACCTAGGGTTGGCCACAGAGAAATATGCAGTAACTGAGAAGGAATCATATCCTGCACCACAAAGAGATGCTACCCCGAGTGCCATAATGGGCCCACATTTTTTTTCATGCTGGATTTTAAAAGCATGTAATAACCAGCAGAACTCTAAAATCATGGAGAGCCTATAATACAAGGTCTAAGACAATAGACAAAAGACTGTGCTCACAGCAACTAACAGGATACAGAGATCACTTTGGAATAGCTGCCAGTTAGTGCATGACAGACCTCTCTAGCAATCTGTTGCATCTGAATTTGAACTTGTTTCTTGTCTGAAAAAATAAACAACATTCAGGGAAGCATAATCAGCAAAGTGGGAATTTCCACAAATAAAAGGAAAATAAGACTGCAGAACTGGCCAGATCTCTAGTTTTACAGATGTGCAGACCTTTGTAGTGTTCTGCTGCAACAGAAATTTGGGGCTTTTACGGGATCCTGGAATAACTACACACAGTGAAAAGGGGAGAGCATTTCTCTAGTCACCTGAAAGCACTAAAACTTTTCTGGAATTTAAAGCATCCATCAAGTCTGCTCCCATCTTCATTTTCTTGTATCTTGCTACCACGCATGGTTTGAGGGCAGCATTACAACACAAGAACACAAAATACCATAGTGGACTCATCTGAGTACAAATTCCTCCTGGCACCGCTCTTCCAGGGCAATCTTTACCTGCTAGGGTTCTTCATCTTCAAGAAGGTGAATTGTTCTAAGGAATAATTTTCAACCTGTCTGGAAAAGCTAGATTACTATGATTTGAGATTCACATGAAAGCTTTGCTGTGAGCAGGAGTTGGTAAGAGTGTTGGTAAGAGCTGAAGGCACTGTAGGAACAAAGGAAACAAAAGGTTTCTCAAAGGGAGAGGTGGACTCAAGAAGAAAAGGTCCTTCTTTCCCTTGATGTTATTTGTAGAACTTGAAATGGCTCCTGGCAACTGCTTCTCTGGTGCTTTCTCATGGGCAACTTCAGAAAATAGATGTATACATTGAGAAGCTGATCTCATGAATTGATGCTGAACCTGTCCCAGGGTCTTTCATGCATTCTCCCTTGGTCTATGCATGTGTTTTGCATTCCGATAGGTTTGTGCAACAATAGTAATTCAGAAAACTTATAATTTCTTTTAGCTGCCATTATTTTCACTAGGAAGCCTAACAATATATCCATAATTGAAAGGGAAATAATTGGGATTCAGATCTGAGTTGTAGCTTCCTGGAACTGCAGTTTTTAGTGATTTAGCTCCCTGTCTGCCATGTCTGTGCAGCTGCTGTACTAATGAATTTGCAAAATACTTCACACCAGGAGCTCTTCTGGCTTTGCAAGGATCAAGATCTGATGGTTTGATTTCCTGGGATCTGATGGAGCTTCTAAGGAAACAGCAGGAGATTGTTCCCTTCAGTCACCATCTTCCTGGATTTTGAGAAGTCATCCTGATGTACCTGGTGAGTCAGGGCTTTCAGGAGATGTTTTTCAAACATTTTGTGGGCAGTGTAACCCCACTGTGGAGTAGGTACCAGTGGGCAAAATTGCACCCAGCCAACACTGTGACCTCTGAGACACCTTCTCAGCAGTACTTCTGGTTACATACTGTTGATAACAGCTGAGTTTTCAGTATCAACCTCTCCTTTGATGTCCAACTGCAAGCAAGTAGAGAGGGGACAGACTTTTTTGCTCCAAGAAGAAAAATGCTAGGAAGGAGTAGGTTTTAAACATTCTGATTAAGCAAGTTTTAGCGATGTTGCTCTTGTCATAGATAAGACATGGAAACATATTTAATGGGGAAAAACAGAGCGGTTCTTCTAGTCTGGAAAATTTTATGGAAAAGACAAAATCTTTTTTTTTCCATGTTGCTGTAACCAAAATGCCTTTGTTCTTTCACTCCCCTAAACAAAAATAAGACAAAAAGTATCAAAGGATCTTTCCGTGTTGTCTTCTGTCTCTTGCATCTCCCACTGCCTCTGTCTACAGCTGTATGGAATCCTGCTAATCCAGCCTTTTGCATCAAGATGAAAAGATCATTCATAACTGTACACTTAAAGCAGCTCTGTAAGATTTTTTCCAGCAAACCATTCACTACAGTTCTCTGAAAAAAAAAAAGAAAGCATGAAATAATCTCTCCATGTTAGTATTACATTATTTATGCTTCATGCCTGCTATCTCCTTGTTTCCTGTGGACAACATGTTGATTTATTCATGCTGTTAGGCAACCTCTTCTGACTGTGCTTCCAGTAAAAAACTGAAAGGGAGATTTAGCCACCCACTCCCCAGATGTGCTGTGGCTCCAGTGCAATGGCATCTGTGTAAACATCAGCAGTAAACTGCTGACTTTGAGACTAAATAGGGGCAGGCTTTCCTTCTACCCCCATGTTCAGGCGCCTTGCAATGAAATATTTTAAAGGCATCTTTGGCATTTTTTTGTTAGGAAAGCATTTTGCATGCCATTCATCAATAGCTTGATGACCCCAGGTATGACCTGGGGTCGACCCCAGGAATCCAGCCACCACTGGGAGACACCAAACCAGAGGGAACCCCCAATACAGGTCAAAGCCATGACGTTCTCTCCAGGGAATACAAAAAGGAAGAGCATGACCCAGGTATTAAACAGGGCTGTAGAGGTCTGGCTGTGCTGTGGAAGTGTCACTGTTATAAACAAGGATGCTTTCAAGGGTTATTCTAGGGTGTTTAAATAATAGAAAGTAGGCTAAGGAAAAAAAGAAAAAGGAAACAAAAAATATATATCATCAACTTACTGCTTATCAGCCTAGTGATTAATTCCCTGAAATCAGTGATCTGGTTTTGTGTTTTATAGGAGCCAAAGCCATGCTTCTGTTTAAAAATATACTCCAGAAATGGCCTAGAGGAAGGTCACCAGTGGAGCATAGCTGCATTCAGGGGGAAGTGCATGGTCTAGAAAGCTCCTTTTCACATGAGACAGGCCCAGTTCATTAGGCTAATGACTCTTTTTTCTGCTCTACTCACTCAGCTTGTGCAAAACTCACCCTTGTGCTTGGGCCCACAACTTGCCAAGGGGTAGAGGAAGGGCTGTAAAAGCTACCAGAGCTTGTATAGGGCAGCCACCAGGGTTGGGTGGGGGCAGAATGACCTTGTTGGCACTGACCTCATTTTCTTAATTGCAGCTCACTGCAGTAGCAGATTTTGACCCATAGGGTTCTGACATTGCCTCCTGTATCTCTCATTTTGGCTCAGTTTCCAACTGGTGGAAAAGGGAGCTCAGGCTGGGGGCTACCCTGGTTTTCCTGACACTTGAGTGCTTGACTTCTCAAACGTGGCAATATTTGAATATATTTTAATATGAGAGCCAGAGCAGTTTCTCATTAAAACTCACAGAAAATAATTATCCTTGAATCAATTAATCCTTGAATTATCAACACTGGGCAATGAAAGGCAGGAGATTGATGTTTCTATTCTGAATTGGTGATGTTGCTGGAAGAAGAAAGCTCTGCATTAACAGGCAACAGACAGACTGCAGACTTAGCTTGTGTGGCTGACTTTTCAGTTCAGTAACAGCTGATTTCAATCACTGCTAAACAAACTTCTGAAGTATTTTGTACAGCCAGCTAATGTCTCTATAAATATCTTCTGTTTAACTATGAAGAAATTATATCCCAGCTTGAAAAACTAATCAGGGTTTGCTGGAGGGGAGTGTTTCCTTCATTCATCTATGACAAACAATTATCAGTAAGAGACAAAGTGCTGGTTTGGAGCTAACTCAGATGAATCCCACCATGTGTACCATGTAGTTCTACAGTACAGCACCACAGTGTCTTCTATGGCTCTGTAGCTCTGGAAAACTCTAGCAGCTTCACAATTTAACCACCTCTTTCTTCATTCTGAGTTAAACCTTGAAGTCCAGGAGTACACCAAACCCCAAGTTAAAAAGAGGGGAGTCTTCTGATCGTACTTTATTTTAAAGTGGATTCCAAGCTATCATGGAATTCTTGCTCTCCTTGGGCCAGAGCACATCCTCAGCCACCAGAAAGAGCTGCTCCCCATCTACATCCCATCAAAGCCAGATGGGAACTCTGCGGGATAATACACTTTCTTGAGTTAATCTTGCCTTTAGGGAATAGCCCAGAGAGTGAAGCATGGGCATCTGGGAGCACTGGACACACTTATCCCTTAGCCATCCTCTCCTCATCTATGTGCCCATCCCTCATGGCATGACAGTATCAGGTGAGCTGCGTGTCAGGGTTTCCCCTCAAAGCACATGACAGGCAAGCCAAGGGAGACACAGGTGCCAAGCAAAGCTCAGAGCCCATTTCAGTGACGGGCAGGCAGGACTTAGGTCCTGTCCCCTTCCACAGCCTGAAACCTGCTGTGTGTACTGTCCCCACAGGGAGATTCCCACTGGAAAAGGGAGATGAAGTAACACAGACAACATCTTCCTGTGATCTCTTTACTTTTGGCCTTGTCCCTCTCTCTTCTGTCATGTCAGACAAAACAGTGTAGGCTGGACTTTCTGACTCAAACAAGCCCTTGTTTTGCTGTAAGCAGGACCTCTAAAATTATTTTCATAAAAGCTGATTTGGCTGCAAGTGCGATTACATGTTTTATTTTACTTAAAGCCATATCTTTCTCCTAAGAACTTCTGGTAAAGACAGACCTCCTTATAAATCCTGATGGGAATAACTGTAAGGATGCTGGTGCATTGCACACACCAGCCTACACAACTGCAGCTCTGAAAAAATGCCCCAAATATCAGCTTTCATTTCCACATAAAACATGGTTCCTGACAAGGGAATTAATCACTAAAGAATTCATCACACTATTGGGGCTGAAGTCTGACATAAAATGAAAGAAATTACATTTGCCTTTTGCATTTGAAAGTGATTTTGAGATCCTATCTGGGTATGGGTTTTTCCCCTTCTTTTGCAAATAAGTCTTTCCCATTCTAGCAAACTGGAATCAGATTATAAAAATCCAAACCCATTTTTCTTGCAGATGATGCTGGCAGTCTTTGTAGGTGCCTCTGGTCTGATGCAGTGATGTAAATACTGCTTCTCGTGCAGGCTCTGTCTTTCCTAAAATTCAAGATATGCAGTGTTTTGAAAGAGCCATATCCAAATAGAAAGGAATTGTCCAAATCTCAATTTATTTGTTAGTTTACTAGTTTCAGTAAGTTTATTTGCTTTAGATAGACCCAGCTTTGGAGCACTTTCCTGCTGATGGCTCTTATCATTATTAGAAGATGCTGTCTTCAGAGAATTAGACAACAGAGAGAGAGGAGATATGTCTTTTTCTCTCTCTCCAGTGTGTCAATGTCTGTATACACATAGAGGGCCCTCAAGAGCTGCATTTGAAGAAAAATATGGAGCTATGCCATGGCATAATAAACATATATATGTCCACAGACATCCATTACATATGAGTGCTATGGCATAGATTCATAACTTTATCACACTGCAATTCCCCTTGGCTTTACTCACAGCCCTAATAAGTTCCAAAGAGTTTGGCCTTGGCTATAAGCTGCAGCTGAAAAAGCTTGGCAAGGAATAACTCAGCAGAAAACTTCAATTTTCCTGTGAAAAAAAAGTAGCATAGCAGTTGTGAAACCTACACCTTACTGTGGTCTGCTGGCTAGCATAGACAGGGAGTAAAAACACAGGCTGTGTGTGTATCACCTTCTGTTTTCCTCTTCTTAAAGACATGTAAGAATCACTCTAGTAAGACAATAAAGAAAAAAACATACCTGAACCTCCTCCTTTTCAGGCAGGAAATTGCTGTATGTTTGAAAGCTGCTGTGCACCAACAGTGAGTAAAGTTCTGCTAATATTATCATTATTGAAGAGTAATCTGTGGAATGCAGTGAATACCAAGCAGCAGGGAGCACATCTGGGGTACATCTAGATAAAAAAAAAGGTCTGTACCTTGATGTCCTGTGTCCAGAGGAGAACATTCTTATTGTTAGCATTCACTAACCAACTCTTTACGTTAGGTCTGCATCTGGAGTATTGTGTCCAGTTCTGGGGCCCTCAGTTCAAGGACAGGGAACTGCTTGAGAGGGTCCATCACAGAGCCACAAAGGTGATGAAGGAATTGGAACATCTCTCTTATGAGGAATGACTGAGGGAGGTGGGTCTCTTTAGCTTGGAGAAGAGGAGACAGAGGGTGACTTTGTTAATGTTTATAAATATGTAATGGGCAAATGTCAGGAGGATGGAGCCAGGCTCTTCCCAGTGACATCCGGTGATAGGACTCGGAGCAATGGATGCAAGCTGGAACACAGGAGGTTCCACAGGAATCTGAGAAAGATCTTTTTCACAGTAAGGGTGAAAGAACACTGGAATGGGCTGCCCAGGGAGGTTGCAGAGTCTCCTTCTCTGAAGATACTCAAAACCCAACTGGATGCATTCCTGTGTGACCCAGTCTAGGTGCTCTGGCAGGGGGATTGGATTAGCTGATCTCTTGAGGTCCCTTCCAATCCCTGATACTCCGTGACTCTGTGTGTACATGCAGACAACTCAGCTATTAGGTCATCAGCAGACTGGGATTTGCTATGATGTGCAGCACCCAAAGCAGTATTTACATCACTGCAAATAATCAGAGGCACCTACAAAGACTGTCAGCATCATCTGCAGGAAAAATGGGTTTGGATTTTGATAATATGACTCTAGTTTGCTAGAATGGGAAAGACTTATTTGCAAAAGAAGGGGAAAAAAACATACCCAGATAGGATCTCAAAAACACTTTCAAATGCAAAAGGCAAATTGCTATTTCTGGCACAGGCAAATTCACTCACACTTCACTCATGCAGCTGCTCTCTCTTCTGCAGATCAGTGTTCCCCTTGAGAAGTACCAGGGCAGGGGAATGGCAAAATTACATCCACAAGGTCATTCGTTCTATCCATTTGATTTTGTGAATTATCACTTCTCCCGCCTTTACTACCAAACTTGTCTTCAAATGATGCAGATATGAGGTTTTTTTCACTGTAATTTAATATTTTTACTGTATGTTCCACTATGCCACCAGTTGATTTCCAAGGGAGTCCTTTCCTCATGTGTACACAGAAATTGAACAATATTTGATAATACAAGTGCAGAGGCAAAATTAATATGTTTTTTAATTGAAAGACTATTCAGAGATTGATTTGATGATTTTCTGTATGAAATTACCAAAGATGAGCCTTTTTCCTTCCTTTCAGAGAAAGGAAAGGCAAAAGTCAGTGAGGTCTTCTGTGTAGCCAGGTGCACAGGCAAGTGGAATATTTTCCTGTACGCTCATTTTTATGGATATCATACTAAGCCAAATTTTTGCAAAGGAAAGTCTTGAAATATTGAGTGCAACTCTTAAAACATTCATAAAAAATTGCTTTTTTGTTAAACTTGGGCTTTTTGCACTCAATGAGCCTGCATGAAACAGCTGTTAAAATATCTTCTGCTTTCTGTACTGCCTCATTTGCATTGAGAAGGTAGCAGAAGCCAGGCTGCAAATCAGTCCCTGGTGAGACCCTTCACGTGTTGGCCCAGTTCATGCATAACAGGCACTACAATTTTAACAAGTTTGTGTTTTGTCCCAATTCAGTGCAACAATCACCATTAAAATTCCTAAAAGTTTCTGTGATAGAGAAGTAACACGATTGCTTCTCTCTCAGTCTTTTTTCCTGTCCAGAGTGAATAGCAGACTTGCTAAAAAGCCCTCCAGAAGGTTCCAATTATCTCATCTTCTTCATACAGAGGTAAAAAGTAGTCTGCTATTTTTCCAGTCGACTATTACTATTGCTTTGTCTGTTTACAACAGCAACAAAATCAAACAGGAATTCCTCTTTCCAACAGTTACTGTGACACCTATAAAATTGGACAGGCTGAAAGATTAAAATGAAAGCCTAAAAAATGTGGCAGTAGAAATGCCCCATCCAAAAATGCTTTAAAAGGGGTTGCAGAAAATGTCAACACATCCACATTTTAGAAAAATTATTAAAAGTCTAAGTATCTAAAAGCATTTGATTTATACTATGTGGGTGTTCTTAAGCCAAAAAATGGATATTACTCATAAAAATGAGTGTAAAAGACATACTGTTAGAGCAAGATATTGTTTTATCTGTAGTCATCCACCCTTCTAAAAACAAGTAATACCATAAGGCATTGCACAGGGAGACATTAAGCCTGGAAAATGTATCAAATGGTCAAAGCATATTAAAAAAAAATAAAAATCAGTGATAATACTCTGCAGAGAGCAGTAAAAAATAATAACTTTAGAAAAAACACCTGGCCCATGCAATTCATGACATTTTTCTTTGTTCTGGCTTTGGACCAAGTAAGAAGAACAGACAAAAAAAAATAACACTTCCCCAAAATTTCTCACTTAAACAAACCCAGAATCAAAATTAACAACTGAATACTCTAGAAGAATGTCTGGGGAAAAAAAAATCCTAGTCCAATCTGCAGGGATGAAGTTGCTCTTCACATGGAATAACGGATGTAAATTGGAAGAGGGGAGATATAAGAAAGGAGTTCTTTACGGTAAGGGTAGAGAAACACTGGAACAGGCTGCCCAGAGAGGTTGTGGATGCCCCCTCTCTAGAGGTGTTTAAGGGCAGGCTGGACAAGGCACTGAGCAACCTCATCTAGTGGAAACTGTTCCTGTCTGTGGCAGCAGGATTGGAACTAGATGATCTTTAAGGTCCCTTCCAACCCAAACTATTCTGTGATTCTATGATTCACATTCCACTCCATGAAAGTTACTAAAAAAACAAACAAACCAGAGCAAATTTGTTACCAGTTTACATTCACCCGAAACATCTCTTGTTGATCTTGCAGGCAATGCTGCAACTTCATGTCTTAGTCCTGTTACTGTTCTCCATGGGGCACGTTCCTCTGCATCCACTGCCAGATGGACTTCACATACTACCTAACCCCATCAACCCAATGGGATGTGTTCCGCACAGTAGTAGTGAACAGAAGTTGGTTTTGAAAGAGTCCAACAAGGCAACTTCCCTCTAGGATCAGACATTTCCTTACAAATCATAGGGAGACAGCAGTCACTCTTTGGACAAGAACAACACTCAACCAACATCTCAAACCAAGCTGAAATCTCTCCTCTGGACAAATTGCAATAGGCAGTTGCAAATAATGTGGGGGCTTTCAGCAAAAACAGTTATTATCAACCCTAAAATCACTGATGCAACACAGCAAGTACTAAACTGTGGCTTCAGCTTCAAACAGCTGATCTTCTATCAAAAGGCAAAAGATATAAGGAAGTCATGGGAACTGTATTATAGAAGCCATGGCCAGTGCTGGCTGTCTTCTAGCAGTTAAGAGTTTCAGTCATACAGCACTTAACAGATAAACTGGAAGCACTGGGAACTAATTTAACCAGAAAAAAATGCATAGTCCAAAGCTGCTCGAAGTCTCTCCACTTTTAGTCAAACTCAGTCTTTGTTAGAAAGTGAAGGAAGACTAAACAGACCAGTGTTTCACAAATGAATACAGGATTTCACCATTCCTCCAGCTTGGCTGTGTCCTGCAGATATTCTTTCTCTTCCTCTTTGTTTTGGGCAGAATTCCTTCTCCTTTGCAGCACCTCACCATCTGGTGCAGCCCAAAGGTACAACCCTGCATTACTAGTTCAGCACCTCTTTTGACATTTCACTTTAAAATGTATAAGTTAGATAAGGAAAAATTCCTTCCAGATGTCAGGAACTGAACATGAGCACATCTTTGTACACGGGGGAGTTGGGCTAGATGACCTTTGAAGGTCTCTTTCAACTCAACACATTCTAAAATTCTATAATATTATGTGATGGGAACACTGTGAGTTAATTAGACATTAAAAAAAAAATTATTCTTTTAGATGTTTTGATGTCAGTAGTTAGCTCTCCATCAAGAAATTTTAAGTATTTAATGTATCTGTAGTATTCCCTACCCTAACTAAGCCACCCAGAATTTGTCTAAATAAAGGAAGTCTTGGGAACATTCTAGACATACATACTATCTATATGTTCAAGAATGACAAACTGCAAAGACAATAAAGACAAATCTTCCTTAAATATGGCTTTACCCTAGAATTTGTCCTGTCCAGTCTCCTCCCACAGCAGCTTCTCCTAAGGGTTCAGGGGGCACCTCACCTCAAGAGACATCACTGTGGTGCTCCCACGTGTGGCTAGAGGAGCAAAGAAGCATCCTAGCTGCAAACTCCCAGATACACATATGGGACATTTTCTAGACACAGGGCATGTTTACTCAGTTCCTCACCACTACAACATTCCTTATATAATGGGAACAAAACCAATGCACTCCTTGTTCCAAAACCCAAGTGTGGTAACTGCATATGGTTGAATTACTGCTGCCATAGCAGTGGTTTATGGTTTACTACATTTAGCCTGGTTCTTTGGAGCTGAGTAGATACATATTATTATTCTGCTTCATATGAGAGTTAAGTCTGGTTTTGATTAGGCTTGTAGAGAGCTGTCAGAAAGTCAGACTCGAGCAAATAAACCCCTGTAGGTTCACTTGGAAAAGCCTATAAAATGTCTGCTGTTCATTTAAATTAGGCTCAGAAAGAAACACAAACCTGAAAGCTGCCAGTGTTTATACATTTGATTAAGATTTTTTTTTCTTGAGGAGACTGGGAGAAGAGTTTTTCTGGGCATGAACCTAGTCAGAGAGAAGACCTGGACCCAGACCCTCATTTCTGCACAGAAAGCAGAGGAAAAACAGGCTTTTTCAGGCACCCTGAAATATAGTTTAGCCAGAACAAATCCCTCCCTTGAGCCAAAGCCCAGCAGTGGAGAAGCAGCATGGCTACTCTGCCCTCATTTCTGAAACCACTGGGTTGTGGCAGAATATAAATAAGTTTCTAGGAACTCTTTTCTATCCATGGCTGCAAGTTTTCTACGCATTTCTGGGCCTCAGTTGAAGAAATCTCTCTGGGTTGCAACCCAGATGGTGAGGCAAGATGGACTGTAGCGCCTGAACACCTCCAGGGATAGCTCAGCCCTTCCCATGGTGTTGGTGGTCCCTGTTCCACACACAGATGCTCCTACTCTTTGCCCTGCTTGGACTGGAAATGCCAACCAGCCCCTTTGGCTTGTACTGTGCTTATATTTTCTCAAGTGCTCACTGGTTTATGTATCATAGAGTCATGGACCGTACAGAGTTGGAAAGGACCTTCAAAGTCCAATGCCACTGCAGGGACATCTTTTGCTAGATGATGTATCCATGATTTAGCTGTCACAGGGCTGTGGCGGGAGGTCTGCAGCCCAGCCTGGATGACGACATAGGTCTGTCATCTTCAGCTCTCACTCAGTGCTGTCTGAAACGTGGCTTGCAGATGGTTTCAGCCCCTGCCTCTGCTCTGTGAGAGATGAGCAGGCTGGTTGCTCCATGCCCCACTCCCTTTGGTGCGTGCACCAAAGCAGCCTCCACTCTCCCACATTCCTGGCTCACGTGCTCTCCATATAAAGATAATAGGCTCTGAACTTCCTTCTTTGCCTGCCTCTGCCTCGTCTGTGTCCCACAGGCTCCAGCATGTTCCCTTCCCGTGTGTGAATCCAGGGCTGTCTTCCAGAGCCTTCCTTGAGGCGCCTCCCTCTGCAGCTCTGTCTTCCCAGTTTTGGGGCACAGCTCCTGCTGCTCGGCTTCCATGAATCCAGCATCACCTCCCAAAGCCTCTGGATGACCTTTCCTAGGGGATTTACTTGCCCTTTGAGCTCACATACACACATGGCTTCTGGTTATTGCTCCTGCTTGCTGCTTTCTCAAAACCCTTCTGGCTTCCTAGCATAGTACAGAGGCCAAGCACAACCTCTGAGGTCTCTGGGAAAAATCTCAGGGTGTGTAGCTCAGTTGGGAGAGCATCAGACTCCTAATCTGAGGGTCAAGGGCTCAAGTCCCTGTCCAGGTATGAGGCTTGTCAGAGTTAGGCTTGATGGTTGAACTCAATGATCTGAAAGGTCCCTTCCAACCTAGATGATTATGGTTATGTAGAACTCTCCCAGGACCTGTGCCAGCACATCCTCTCCCTGTCTGCTGCCTTTGTGCTCCTGGGCTTAAGGCTGCCACTCCAGGGGACAGTAAGGACAGATTTCTTCAGGATATTGGCATCGTGAATGTGAATTATGTAACAGGCTGAGAAATTAGCACATCTGAACAGAACTTGGAGACCCTGCATAACTGTGTCTTTGACCACTCCAGATCAGAGTTTAAGTCTCCACTGGGGGAACTGGTACCTTAGATCTGAGAGGGAGAAAATTTATTCTCTTTATTTCCCTTTGGCTATCCACCTAAAGGTCTGTAGAGATGTTCCACCTGCTGCGTCTAAGC